>JACCIX010000554.1:0-70142 GCA_025506515.1 Flaveria trinervia
CTAGAGAAGGCAACCTAGCTTCAAATTCAAAATATAAAGATGATAAAAACTACAGGACCGGTGAAGGGTGGCCACTTACAACACAACAACACAAAGAGGAGATTAACTTCACTAATCAAATAGTGAGACTTGATTAACCACAAGAGATGATACAAAGAACACAAGTATATAAGAGACAGAACAAGATAGCAGAATACAAAAGGAGATGGTTTTCAAGATTGCATTATATTGCATTCTCAAGTTCTTTTACAAGTGTTACAAAGCATAAAGGAAAGTTACATGTACTTGAGATACATATACTACATTCTACAGCTGGCCATACTTTGAAGGCCAGCCGGATACAATTGACTAGACACAACACAAAATCAATTGTAGAGTCAAAAGGCAGATTGCCTTTTGACTTGTGACTATTCCATGCCATAGCTCACATCATAATATATACAAAAAGGATAAAGTATATGAAGTAGAAAGTTACTGACACAAGACCTCAATGTACAGTTACTAAAAGCATGGATCTTTTCACCAACTCATGCAAGTTGGTGACTTTATAGAGTTGCGGCGGAAAGGGGGTCCAGCTTTATGTAAAGTACATCAGATAAAGCATGTACACTAAAAGTCTTCGGAAGAAATCAGTCTTCGAGTGTTGGCATCAGAAGACTTTGTCTCAGAAGCTTCTAAAGACTTCATCTTTGGCTTTAAAAGATATTGGTCTTGGTTTTAGAAGATTTCACACTTGGAATATTTCTGTTGCATGTATGAAACTTCTGAAGCATTCTTCTTCAATGAAATTATGTAGCATGCAGGAGACTTGAAGTGTTTGGGTTGCACGAGCCTTAACATGTATTCCTTACAAAATCCCCCTAGTCTGATGATACCAAAACTCTTTAAAGACTTCAGATATCAATAGTACTCGTTATGATGATGACTATCCCTTTCTTCATGAGATGATCAGGATCATTCTGACTCTCAAAATGCCTTCTCATATCAAAAAGATCATGCAAAGGGAGATTGAACATGTTTTGCCATGAGTGGACATCCTCAATGCCTTGTTCTCTAATGACATGCCATCTTTCCGGATTTGTAGTGTATGTCAAGGACAAGATGGGTCTTCCTACTGTTAGAGGAGCTGCTTGATTGGGAGTTGATGTAGCATCCTTTGGCTGCATATCATCAGGATGTTTTGACTCATCCTGAGGTTCAGAAACGATGTGTTTTTCTTCTACTTTAGCTTTAGCTTTGAAGCCATCCTTTTCTTCCTCTTTGTTCCTTTTAACTGAGAAGACTGGCCTACAGCACCTGATTGATCTTCTTTTTCTTTCTTAGTTGGGTCTTCCTCTCTCATAGGTTCAGAAAGGAGAGGGAGTCTGACCCTGCTGTGGATCTGAAGATCAAGCTTGCTGAGATTTTGTAGGAGGTTCTGGTTGTCTTGTCTCTGGTTTTTCAACCTTAACCTCTACTTCAGGTGGAGCTTGACTTGGAGGGGAGTGTAAGTCAATCAGCTCTCCACTCTTGATCTTCTGCTTGATTACCCTATATGCTCATCCATAGTGGATAGAGACAAAGGGCCAAGTCTCCTTCCAAGGAATCCATACAGCTTTAAGAAGATCATTATCCTCTGCCTGTTTGCAGACTTCTTCATGCTCTTCTGGATGATGGCTCTTGACTTAGTAGCTTCTTCTCTTAGTTTCCTTTTGGTAGTCTTTCATTCCTTGACTATCTCAAGTTCAACTTGTTTGAGATACTCAAACTCAACATAGTCATAAGATAATGGAAGAAGTGCATCTGCCTAATAAAGGCCTGTGGCACTAAGGTAGTTGATCATCTTGATCCTGTCTTCTTCTCTGTCTACCTGATGTTCTTGTTGAACCACATCCTCATGTGCAGGACTTTCTTGAACTGGGGAGAGAGTAGGCACATGCTTATATAATATTTTCTTTCTTCTTTCTTCTTTCATTTGTACTAGTAGCTCAGCATCTTTTGCCTCTTTCTTCTCCTTTGACCTTTCTCTATCAACCAGTTCATTTAACTCGTCCAAGGGGAGAGAAATGACATTGTCAATGTCATAGTTCCTGGTCCGCAAGTAGTTGATCCTGACTGCCCTTAACTCACCATCTTGAGTGTTTGGTCTGAGGACAGCCCTGATAGCAGTTTCCATGAGTCTTGTAGACCTAGAAGAGGAACTTTCTCCGCTCAGCATCCTTTTCCTCTCTCTCTCCTCTTCCTCGATCTCCTCAGATTTCATATTTATTTTCCCTTTGTCACTCACAAACCTTTGTGACTCACGTGGAGAGAGCTTTAGCCTTCATTGTTTGGTGTATCATCCAAGCTCTGGCCAGAGAGAGGTTGAGAAGCACCTTTACTAGCAGGTGTCTCAATAAGGGTATGAATCTTTGCAGCAGTTGATGATGATGAGATAGGGCTCTTAGGTTTTGCCACTGGGCGTTCAGTCAAGGTTTCCCCAATGAAACTAATGTGAGGGTCCGCCTCAATATCTAGTTAACCGATGACATTACCTGATTGCCTTTGTCTCCTTCTGATGCTGAACTCTGCGATGATCTTGTCTTGGATTCTTTGAGGCAGCCTGTCAGTTTGTATTGATTGGCTTTGATTGACAAGTGGCATGTTGACTAGATCCAGACCTTTATAGAAGTTCAAGGTCTGAATGTTAAAGATCTCTTGTTGCCCTTGCACTCTAAGAATCATGAGGTCTCTTCTGTTGTTGTCATACCTCCATCCAATGATGTGATTTGAAGTTGGTGGAGATGACATAGCCCTTGGTATTTCATCCCCAAACAGACTCTGTATGAGGAGTCTATGGAGTCCATATGAATGTGAACTTGAGGAAGTTGCTGAGTGTCCACAATTGCAAGTGAGGATGGTGAGTCCCCAATGTCCACACTCTCTGAAGAACTCCCAGGTTCTGTGATTGTTATGACTTTCTCCCCCTTATTGGTACCATCACCCCTTGCATAGGTGAGCCAGGGGTTAGGTCAATCACATCCACAGGTTCTTGTGTTCCTGGTTGAGCTCCTCTTAAAGGTCTCCCAACTAGTTTTTCCTTAAGATAAGAAATCTCAAGTTGCTGATCACTGACCCTGTTTTGCAAGGTACTCACTTGAGATTCAAGGTGACTGACCTTGGAGACTAAATATGTGCATGTTTTATACAGTCTTTGCACCTTTAGTCTCAAATTCCTCTCATCTTCATCAGAAGAATCATTAAGGGATGAGATGATTGGACAAGAGTCCTCTCTCTCACCACCAGCTTCAGGTTCTTGGCTGCTGGATTTTCTTTGCTCACTATCAGCCTCAGTTGAGTTGTCAGTGCACTAAGTTGCCATGGTTGAGGTCTTAATGATAGAATCACTTTCAAAAGTGAGAGCGTCTTGCATATGGACATCCTGAATAGGTTCAGAAGTGTCCACCTCAGTAGTAGGTGACTGATATGGGCTAGAACTAGGAGACTCAGGAGCACTCATCTCTCTTTGAGTATGAGAAAAGAAGAGAGAATCATGGTACTCACTGAAAAGTAGATCTTTATCAGTATAGAAGTCAAGGTTGGGGATTGGTTGGTTTAAGTCCAAAGGCTAGGGGAGGTAACTGTCCCCTGAAGGTTGATCACTTGAGTGTTGAGACTCATAGTGATGGCTTAAGGCTTTTGGGCTTATGAGCTATCAGGCTGAGCATGAGGAACCTTAGCACTGATTGTTGAACAAATAGGAGTGTTCTGCTCCTCAGGATAAGTGGGAGCTCCAGTGTCCACTTCTTCCTATGTGGGTGAGTATATGGGGACCTGCACAGACTGAATAGTCTGTGTAGGGTTTGTTTGTGTTTTCTTTGGTAGGTGAGGGTGATTTGAGGCTGTTGAGGTGGTTTGGATGTAGAAGGGGTGGGTTCAACACTATCTGGTGCTGCTAGGTTGTCACCTTGAGCAATAAGCTCTAATATTTTTAGGAGAAGGGCTGTTTCTACCCCAAAGAAGCCAACAGTAGGCTTTCTCAGTATTTTAAAGATGTCGAGCTTCATGTGTCCCAATTTAAGAGTATTATCTATTCCCCTGAACTATGAGCCCAGTTCACAACTAAAAATGTATTGAACATATCTAGGAAACATATAGTACTCTAAGGAGTCCAAGTTTGCAAGAATATTAGTATAAACAAACTAAGAGTACTTGAACTTGACTCCATGAACCATCCCATGAACTATGAAGGAGAGATCCTCAGGAATCTGGTCCCATCCACCATGCTTGTTTGATAAGCTGTGGATAACCACATGGAGCAGGAATTTCCATTGGATACGACCGTCCATTTCCTGAAGATCTTGACAGAAAAGTCTCCCTCATAGACCATCTGCTCAATGGACTGGTTAACAACTTCTTTGGTAAAGAACACCTCACCTTCTACATCATCCAGCTTAAGATGCATGTTGATGACGGTCGGAGTGATGAAGACTATTCTCCCATGCACTATGGTAGACAGTGCCTTCTCCCCATCCATGAAGACCTCTTGGTAGGTCTTCTAAAATTCTAGCAGTTGATCCTCATAAAGAGTAGGATCAATGGTTATGGAGGTGAAGTAGTTGGATAGAGATAAGAACTTTGCAAACCTCTGAGAAATGAGGATCTTTCTCAGAGTGTAACAGAGCAACTTGGTTATGTTGCATGTGTAACTGCATGGAAAAGTTTGGATCATTTATGCGGTTAAGGTTGGCCATTTTGAGGAAGCTTAAGGATGAAGAAAGAAGAAGAAAGAAATTTCAGAGAGAAATTTGGGGTTTTTAGGTCTATAGGAAAGAAGGAGATGATAGAAAGAGGGGGAAACCGTTGGGTTTATATTGGAAAAAGGATTTCACATAAAGTTTAATGAAAGAGGATAAACTTCGAAATCCAAATGTCGGTCCCACCTCTAAAAAAGTAGTTTACTTTTGCTCAAAAAGTAATTTTCTTGGAAGTCAAAAAGCTTCCGAAGGTAAATTATCCTCGAAAGTTGTAATGAAAAAGCATCTGAAGCTAAAATGACTTCGGAAGATTTTCCTAAGAGTTATGAAAATTTTGCTTTGGAAGAAAATTAAGACTTGAATGCTTTGTCCAGAGGGACAAAGCTTCCAAGAGTTAATTTGGTTTGGAAGAAAATGGTCCTTAAAACATACAAGTGTCTGAGACACAAATTAAGCTTCGAAAGATATTTCGAAAATATCTTCTGAAGATATATTTCTTAGACAGTTGTTTGTTTTGAAGGAATGATTTTCTTCCGAAGATAAAAGCATATCTTCCGAAGGATCAAAATTTTTTTAAATCTAAGGAAAGTCTTGAAAAGATTTTCATCCAAGGAAGACAAGAGCTTATAAAAGTGATGAACTAGACAACATAGGACACAGATTTTAAGAAATAATAAGAATTAGTTTTAACAAAAACCTACTCAAAGTTTATCATCCCAATAGCTGATATAAGATATTTAAATCTCTGTTCATCAAAAGCTTTTATAAACAGATTAGTATATTTTTCATTTGTGTGGACTTTGACTAGTTTAATTAATCTTTTTCAAAATTATCTTTAATTAAATGAAACCTGATGTTGATATGTTTGGTCCTTGAGTGTTGGACCAAAAGAACCAATGAGCCAAGATCAGAAAATCTCTAAGTCCCACACGGTATCACAACAACTGCTGAAAGCCTCATCAGTAGTTTGACAAGTACTGAAGACTTCAACAGCTGAAGATCAAGTGCTGAAGACCTTAACAGCTGAAGAACCAAAGTGCTGAAGTACAACAGCTGAAGAACACAAGTGCTGAAGCTGAAAGACCAAAGTACTGAAGTACAACAGCTGAAGAGATCACAAGTACTGAAGATCAACAACTGATGTACAAAGTCTGAAGACAAAGACTGAAGACATCAGCTGATGATATCTACTGAAGTCATCAGCTGATGAAACGCCTGAAGGTCAAAGTCTGAAGACCAAGTACTGAAGCCTCAGTAGTTTGTCATAACTACTGAAGAGTACTTCTTCAGTAGTTGTGATATCAGTAGTTTTATGTTTTATGTTTCAGTAGTTTTGTAAAACGACTGAAGAGCTTGTTCTTCAGTCGTTGTAGTTTCAGTAGTTTTATATTTTGTACTTAACCTGCTGATATGTTCTCAGTAGTTGTGAACATTTCAGTAGTTTGTTAAGATTTAGTTATTTCTGTATTTGATCTGCCAGTTGTCACTTTCCGTGATAACTGCAGTGACTGTTGCACTCTATATAAGGAGTGACAACCCATTGTAATCATCGAGTGATATGAGCAATTGAATGGAATGTTTGATTGATTTGATTAGAAATATTCTCCATCTATAAACATTCCTAGAAATCAGAAATTCATATCTCTCCCTATAACCGTATGCGATCTTAACGCTTACATATATTGTTTGCTTGCTACAATTTGTCTAATTCGTTTGTGTATTCCGCTGCTTTACATTCTGATAAACATCAAACTTGTGATCACTGATCCTGTCAAAAGTCATGTGCATAGATCCTCCACTGTCTACATACCAGATGCTATTTTGGCATGTTGAGGAACCCTGCAATAATATACAATCAGTTAGTTTTAGAGACCCAAACCTTTTTGGTTTTGGGCCTGGTCTCATCAATAGATGGTAAATAGCATGTTTATTTGTAACAACAGCCTGAGAGGAAGAAGATGGTGCAGAAGAGGAGGAAGAAGATGGTGCAGAAGAAGGTATTGATTATGATGAAACCTTTGCCCCTGTAGCCAGACTGGAAGCAATTCGATTGTTTTTAGCTTATGCTGCTTATCAAAAACTTAAAGTCTTTCAAATGGATGTCAAAAGTGCATTTTTGTATGGAAAAGTTAAAGAAGAGGTTATGTATGTCAACCTCCAGGCTTTGAGGACAACAAACATCCTAATTGGGTGTATAAGCTTGATAAAGCTCTTTATGGGTTAAAACAAGCTCCCAGAGCCTGGTATGAGACATTATCAAACTTTCTTCTGGAAAACAATTTCACTAGAGGCTCCATAGACAAGACTTTATTTATTAAGAAAGCTGGGCAGCATAATCTACTTGTTCAAATTTATGTAGATGATATCATTTTTGCATCCTCTGATCCAAAGTTGTGTGATGCCTTTACAAAGTTGATGCAACAGAAGTTTGAAATGAGTGCCATGGGAGAATTACAGTTCTTTCTGGGGTTGCAAATCAAACAAAAGGCTGATGGAATTTTTATTCATCAATCCAAATATACAAAAGATCTTTTGCAAAGTTTGATTTACAAAACTGTAAGCCCTGTTCTACTCCCATGAGCAGCACCACACAACTGGACTTAGATCAGAACGGTAAAGTGGTTGATGAAACACTTTACAGATGTATGATTGGGTCCTTGATGTATTTAACAGCTTCTAGACCAGATATTATGTTTGCTACATGTGTTTGTGCTAGATTTCAGGCTGCACCTAAAGAGTCTCATCTGATTGCAGTCAAGAGGATCTTTAGATATCTGCAAGGCACTCCATCTCTAGGTTTATGGTATCCTACCAAACATTCTGGTAAATTAGTTGCTTTTTCTGACAGTGACTATGCAGGGTGTAAGTTGACCAGGAAATCAACTTCTGGTGGATGTCAATCCTAGGCAACTGCTTGATTTCTTGGCAGAGCAAGAAACAGACCTCAGTTGCTACATCCACTGCGGAAGCTGAGTACATTGCTGCTGCAAGCTGTACATCTCAGGTACTCTGGCTTCAAAACCAACTTTTGGATTATGGCATTACAGAGACTAAGACTCCATTGTTAATGGATAGTGCTTCAGCTCTTTGCATTGTCAAAAATCCAGTCCAGCACTCTAGGACCAAACATATAGAGATCAGACACCATTTTATAAGAGACTGTTTTGAAAAAGGTCTGATTGATCCTAAGTTTGTGCCCAGTGCTGATGAGCTTGCAGACATCTTTACTAAGCCTTTGGATAGTTCAACTTTCCAAAACTGGTGTAAGGCTTGGTATGCTGCAGCTAGAATAGGTGACAACTACTGATGATCTCAGTAATTCATATTGATGATCATGAGTGCCTGTCACATATAAGTACTGATGAGCTCTTTTAACCTCAGTAGTTTTTATAACTACTGATGGCTAAAAGTTCTCACAAGTACTGAAGTACTTCATCTGTTCTAAACTACTGAAGTAGTTACAACTACTGATGTAGTCATAACTACTGAAATCAGTAAAAACAGATAAGTACTGATGTCCTATGAAACAACTGAAATCAGCCATAAAGACTGATGAATGTGTTGAGGATAGTTTGAAACAGCTGAAAAGCTAAGAATTGACGAAAACAGCTGAAGAGAATTTCCCTTCAGTCGTTTGTACCACTGCTGTTTCATTTTAAACAACTGAAGCAAAACCACGTCTTCAGTAGTTTTTATAACTACTGATGACCAATACCAAGTCTTCAGTGGTTTACAACAGCTGATGACTAAAACCACTGTCTTCAGTAGTTTCATAACTACTGATGACAAACACCATGTCCTCAGTTGTTTCAATCACCTGAAGTCAAAACCACGGTCTTCAGTAGTTTTCTAAACTACTGATGCCTAACACCGCGACTTCAGCTGTTTCAACGTCTGAAAGGACAATACCATGTCAACGGTCGTTTAAAACTACTGATGACTAACACCACATCCTTCAGTCGTATCCTCACCCGTACCCTATAAATACCCTTAACCTGCGCTCTCCATACTTCATCTTCTTCAAACCTAACGTCCTCTCCAACAAATTTCCATGGCGTCTTTGCAAATTAAACCGCGACACAACTGTGTTGCCTACCTCACAAAATCGCCGATCTGGACTAAGTTCGATAATGCTATCGATCTTATGGTTCAGTCCCCATACAACAAGGCATTCCTTCTGAACCCTGTTTTACATGCCGAATCCTTGAACCAATTTTGGATGAACATTACGGTTACAACTGAGGAGAGCAACACACATCCCTCCGGTCTGTAGTCAACAACAAAGAAGTAGTGATTACTCCTGCAACAATCCGAAAAATTCTTCACCTGAGTGACGCTACCTCTCCTGCTGGATATCCGAAGGGCACTATAGATCTCTCATTTGCTCAGCATGGATATCAAGGTGATCTCAGTGCCACAACCATCATGAAGAAACACTTTAATGACGCTGAGCGCCTGATCTTTCACATGATCAATGTATGTTTGGCCCCTAAGACATCGTCTTGGGATCAAATGTCCACCAAATGGCAGCAGGTATTGTATTCTATCCTTGAGCAACAACCACTGAACTTTTCCGAATTAATATTTTCAGAGCTCAAAGATATGGCTCAAAAATTAACTGCCAACCGTTGGATACTCTATCCACGGTTCATCATGGCCATTATAATAGACCAGCTTAATGCTGAGGGACGTGTTGGCTTGGGAGTCCCTGCTACGGCTGTTTTGCCCGAAGTATACTCCCGGCACAACTCCGACCGGACACTCAAACTGGCTGCCAAGCTGCGAAAACCCACGCAGCTGGAACCCACAGCCACCACCTCCAAATCCAATGTCCCCACCAAACCCACCAAAAAGAAACCCACAAAGGCTACTCAGGGAATTGAGTCCCCTGAGGATGCTCCTGCACAACAAACGCAGGATAAATCCACTAGTCCAAACCCCCTAGTGGATACCATGACTCCTCCAGCCACAGCCGCTCAGGCTTCCTCTCAACAGGAACCTGCAGCAACCCAAGGGGCACCTACTTATCTGGGATCTTCCTCACTTGAGGAGATTGCCATTGAAGAGCACCATCCACCCCAGGTGCACACTGCTTCTTCCCCTGTACCCCAACCAACCGCTCCTCACAGCCCAACTTTAATAGTTGCACAAGTGCTGACTCAATTGCACTCCTCACCCCCTCCCCAGAAACCACTTACCACTGGGAATACCTCTACAATTGGGGGAGGCATACAGTGCACCTGAGAACCCACAGCACAGGGGTTTAACTGTTCTATCTCCTGGTGTTGATATGGAGATAAGAACTTCTGGTGAGGCTGCCAACTCTTCTGACTCAGCAAATGATCAGACTGAGGTTGGTAACATAACTAAGACCTCACCAGAGGCAACAGCCGATGAAGGACAACGTCCTGAGGCTGGAAGTCCCAGTTCCAAGACAAAGGGCACATGCTACATCTGGTCTACACCCAGAGCATGTATATCCTGCTACAAGCAGGAGGTCAGGTGATTCAGCATATGCTGGATGACCTGGGCTTCTTCTATGATGTTCTTGCCCAGAACACAGCTCCTAGAGGAGGAAGTCAGTAGGCTGCAAAACCTACTTGACCAACTCTCTCAAGGAGTAAGACCATCTGCCACCACATCAACCCAACAGATGGCACCTTCCTCTGAAGGTCTCCTAAACACACAACCACTCACAAAATCTCAGCCACCTGCCTCTGTTTCTGGCACCATTCCTCAGGACAGAACCCCCCTGAGCAACTGGCTGCTATTCTTCAAAATCCCCTATCTCTCATCACCCCACAGCTAACTGAATTGGTGATCAAAACTGTTGATGAGAGACTTTCTTCTGTATTACAACCCATGGTGGAGAATGTTCTGAGCAAACAACTTCTGCTACTCAATTCCCTGCAACCAATGCACCCAAAAAGGGGGAGAGTTCAGCAGTGAAAGTAAAAGAAAGAGGAAGAGAAGGAGAAAGAAACAGAAGAGACAGTAGTGGAAACTGAGGAGTTGGTTGAGGAGACTGAGAAAGAGAAGGAAAAAGAGAAGGAGGAGGCTACCATGGAGAAAGTGACTGAAAGTTCAAAAGACTTCATGTCACACATACAAGAAAAAGAAGAAGGATGAAAAAGAGAAAGCCTTGGAGCTGATGGGAAAGAGGCTGATGCCGAACACAGCAGATCAATGGATAACATCATTGATCAGTTGTTTAGGCAAGGCCATGACACTGAAAAACTTGATTCTGAGATCAGAAGACTAGAGATTGAAGAAATCCAATCAAGATGGTCAAGTTATGATGTGTCAGAAGAGAAAGGCTGGAGATCATGATCAGATTTATAGCAAAACATCTTGGAAGATCATTGATCGAGATCAAAGCTTGGTCCAGGACAGTATCTTGGCAATAACCACCAAGATCTGTTCGTCTGAAGAATATACAAAAGGTTTAATGTTGAAGTTTTAAATGAAGCTGGTGCTGGGAGCAGGACTGAACTAGCCAAACAGTCAAAAGCCAAACTCACATCCAAAATGCTAGAACAGCCTGTCAACATTCCCACATCAAAACTACCAAAACCACAACCCACAAAACCAATTCCCTCACCCTCTAACCAACAGCCGATGATGCACCCAGAAGAGAAGAGAAGGGTGTTGAGGCTAGAAGAAGTAGAAGAAGAGGATGAAGAAGATAGTCTGCCACTCTCTGCTGTTCTGAAGCTACCAAAGCCCCAGAGTCAATCCATGATCACACCCGACTCTCAAAGGGAAATGGTCAGAGTCAAAATAGAAGAAGAAGAACAGCAGAAACAGCACGATGAGCAACTGTTGAAGATGGTTGACAAGGAATTTCCTCAGTCATCATCCATTCAAGCCATGAAAGGCATGCTCAAAGGCTGTACACTCTCAGACACACCTTTCAGTATCAAAGGAGAGAGTGAGAGTATGGCCAGACCCCAGGGTGAGTTCTAGAATCCATAAAAGAACTATCCCACACAGATACAACGGCCAAGTACGAAAAACAATAGAATCTACCATCATGCTGGCTGTTGTAGTCTCACCCTGGAAATCATTGATGAATTCAAGAAAGCTCACCAAGCAAAGAAGACACCTCAAGCCTTACTAGAAAACAAGATGATTAAGAGGGGTTGTTATACAAAAAGCTTGAAGACATCCAAAAGAATGAGCTCCAGTTACTCCTTGAAGGCAACCATCCGTGAATTTGTATACAGGAGGTAACTACGGTGGAGCTGAAGAATGGCAGGACCATGAAGTACTTATCAGAGTACTATGGTCCAGAGTTCTTCTTCGAAGGAGGAGCTGAAGAACTCTCTCAAGAGGAACAAATTGTTCTCCTTGAGGCCTATGTCCGTGAGTCATACAGACTCATTATGGGGAAGTGAACCTCATGAATGGGATAACAACTCTGTGTCCAGTTCCCCAAAACAGAGTTCCCATTCATACTCTGCCAAACAAATATTTGAGGTTCTTCCCAGGCCGGAGCGTACATGGGTCATCTTCTCTACTGATCAAGAAGGAAAAAGACCAACATTTTTGCCATCAATAAGTGGGAGTTTAAATAAGTTAGAGGTTTTGGCTGCATTGGTTCAGGGGGAGTTTGTTGGACCAAAAGAACCAATGAGCCAAGATCAGAAAATCTCTAAGTCCCACACGGTATCACAACAACTGCTGAAAGCCTCATCAGTAGTTTGACAAGTACTGAAGACTTCAACAGCTGAAGATCAAGTGCTGAAGACCTTAACAGCTGAAGAACCAAAGTGCTGAAGTACAACAGCTGAAGAACACAAGTGCTGAAGCTGAAAGACCAAAGTACTGAAGTACAACAGCTGAAGAGATCACAAGTACTGAAGATCAACAACTGATGTACAAAGTCTGAAGACAAAGACTGAAGACATCAGCTGATGATATCTACTGAAGTCATCAGCTGATGAAACGCCTGAAGGTCAAAGTCTGAAGACCAAGTACTGAAGCCTCAGTAGTTTGTCATAACTACTGAAGAGTACTTCTTCAGTAGTTGTGATATCAGTAGTTTTATGTTTTATGTTTCAGTAGTTTTGTAAAACGACTGAAGAGCTTGTTCTTCAGTCGTTGTAGTTTCAGTAGTTTTATATTTTGTACTTAACCTGCTGATATGTTCTCAGTAGTTGTGAACATTTCAGTAGTTTGTTAAGATTTAGTTATTTCTGTATTTGATCTGCCAGTTGTCACTTTCCGTGATAACTGCAGTGACTGTTGCACTCTATATAAGGAGTGACAACCCATTGTAATCATCGAGTGATATGAGCAATTGAATGGAATGTTTGATTGATTTGATTAGAAATATTCTCCATCTATAAACATTCCTAGAAATCAGAAATTCATATTCTCTCCCTATAACCGTATGCGATCTTAACGCTTACATATATTGTTTGCTTGCTACAATTTGTCTAATTCGTTTGTGTATTCCGCTGCTTTACATTCTGATAAACATCAAACTTGTGATCACTGATCCTGTCATTGAGTGCTGCATAAGATTTTCTGTGATTGAGATAGCACTGTTGTTGTCTATATGAATGGGAGTCTCCTTGAAATTTAATCCATAGTCAAGCATCTGATTTTGAATCCACAGCACTTAAGCACCGTAGCTTGTAGCAGCAATGTATTCAGCTTCAGCAATTGATGCAAAGACATAGGATTTTTTCTTGCATTGCCATGAGACAACCCTTCCACCAAGAAACTGACATCCCCTAGATGTAGACTTTGCAGTCTGGTTGCAACAACCATAATCATTATCTGTATAAGCATACAGATTGAAGTCAGAATTCTTAGGATACCACAGACCAAGTGTTAAGCACCTTTGAGGTATCTTAGAATCCTTTTGATAGTGATAAGATGAGACATCTTAGGGTTTGATTGATATCTTGCACAAATATATGTAGCAAACATGATCAGGCCTGCTAGCTGTAAGATACATAAAAGACCCAATCATAGCTCTGTATAAGTGTTCATGTACACACTCCCCCTCAAGATCAGGTCCAAGGGAGTGGTTTCTTGCTATGGGTGTGTTAGCAGTCTTACAATTAGTCATGTTGAACCTCTTAAGTATGTCTTAAACATACTTTGACTAACTAATGAGGATGTCATCTTCAACTTGCTTCACTTGAATTCCAGAAAGAAATTGAGTTCCCCCATGGCACTCCTTTCAAATATGTCCTTCATCAGCTTCTCAAAGCCTTTACAGAGCCTTGGATTAGTTGAACAAAAATGATGTCATCTACGTATACTTGAACTAGCATTAAGTCATTTCCATGTCCTTTAATGAAGAGAGTTCCATCTATAGTACCCCTCATGTATCCATGTCTGCAAAGATACTGATGATAATGCCTCTATCATCCTTCTTGTTCCTAAACAACCATTTGGTTCCAATGGTAGTCTTCCCATGAGGAAAAGGAAAAAGGTTCCAAACCTGTTGTCTTTTGAATTGAAGCAACTTCTCTTGCATGGCTTCAACCCAACTTCCATCCTTCAGAGCCTCACCAACTTTCTTTGGCTCTATCTGGGATAAGAAGCAAGAGTGAAGACAAACATTTGCTTCATGGGTTTGTCCTCTTGTTCTTACCCCTATGTCAACATCTCCAATGATGTTTGTGGTGGGGTGAGACTTGTGGATCCTTAGTTGAGGGATCATAGCAAGTTGCTAAGAGAGATCTAAATTAGAGAAATTTAGATCTCGCATAGATGTTTCTCCCACGACATCAGCACACTTATGAAGAGAACTCGATCCAATGAGTGTGTGACATCATTGATGTTGTCATCTATGGAGTGGTTATCAACATCAATAAATTTCTGATCACTATCATCACCTCCATTTTTTTCATCTACATTAGAAGTATATTTATCATTGTGGTGCTGATAGACACTTCATTTGTAGAAGTAGTTACAACTAGAGTTGAAGATGTGTTACTTGAAGGTATTCTCAGCACAAATCTTAGATCAGGATCACCTGTTAATAAGATATCTGTAGATCCTGAAATAGTCTCAAAAGATTTGTTAAAACAGTTAGTAACTAAATCACGATCAAATAGCCAATCCGGACCAGAACCAACCACATAGGGTGTGTGTTCATTGAAAGTCACATTGGTTGACTCCTCAACAAATTTAGTTCTAAGATTGTATACTCTATATGCCTTAGCTTGGGAAGAGTATCCAATAAAGTTTCTATCATCTAATTTCTCAGCAAATTTGGCAATTTGATCTTTGGTATTCAAAATGGTGCAAGGACATCCAAATGATCTGAGAAAACCAATAAAAGGTTTCCTCTTGTACCAAAGTTCATAAGGAGTCTTGCCATTAGTCTTAACCACTAAAACTCTGTTCTGCACATAGCAGGCAGTGTTGACTGCCTCTGCCCAGAAGGTGATAGGCAGTTTAGAGTCAGACAACATGGTTCTTGCAGCTTCAATCAGTGTCATGTTTCTCCTATCAGCAATACCATTCTGCTGAGGAGTCCTAGGAGCACTGTATTGTCTTGTAATACCCTTTTCATCACAAAATGTATAAAGGATTTGGTTCTTGAATTCAAATCCTTGATCACATCTTATGGTTTTGACCTTGTGATCAGATTGATTCTCAATCCTTAGGATGAAATTCTTCAGAATCTTAGGAGTCTCATCCTTAGTTCTAAGGAAGAAGACCTAAGTGAATCTTGAAAAGTCATCTGTGATCACTAAACAATAAGAGGTCCTTCCTAGACTCATTACACTGGTGGAGCCAAAGAGATCCATATGTAACAAGTGTAGGGGTGTAATGATTGAGTTTCTTTCCTTAGGCTTATGAGATACCTTATGTTGCTTCCCCTTCAGGCCTGCAACATAATATCATCACTTGTGAACTATTTCTTTGGCATTCCAGTTACCAAATCATTCTTAATCAGTTTAAAGTTTACATGTTTTTAAAGTTTACATGGCACATTTTTTTATGCCATAGGAAAGACTCATCACTATTGGCTTTAGACAGAAAGCATGAAACTTCTCCAGAGGGAGATGTTTCCTACAAGTCCATCTTGTACATGTTCCCTTTCCTTGGGACTCTAAGCAGAATATGCTCATGAGGAATGACCACCCCGTGCTTGAGAACAATGCACTCATGCTCAGTAAACTCTAATCACAAAATTGGGATACACTAAGAAGATTGTACCCAAGCTCCTTGACAAAGTTTACCTTTTCAATGCTGAGCTTACCATTTGTGACCTTGCCCCTTCCGGAAATGTAACCACCTTTATCGCCTCTGAAAGCAACTGACCCTCCATCAATCCTTTCAAAGTTCTGGAGTAGTGACCTATTGACTGTCATGTGCCTGGAACAACCATTGTTAGTGATCTAGACATTCTTGTTTGTCTTGAGTTGTTCCTGCACAAAGAAAATGATTAGTTACATTTAGAAACCTAAGCCTTACTTGTCTTGGGCTCACTAAGAGAAATAGAAGGTAATGCAATAGTAATAGATCCTATAGTTGTGCTATGAGAATCTTGAGCTGTTATTGATGTAGAAAATCCAGTCACTTGGTCTTTCTTTGACTTCCACACCACCTTCGAAGTTTGGACTTGAACTTCAACACTTCAAAAGCTTGAGAATTTAGAAGTTTTGATGATTGGACCTTTGGAAGTTTTGATGATTGGACCTTCAGAAAATTTTGCAAACACTTCACCAGACTTCAGTGCTTCGGAAGTATTCCTTCCTTCCGAGACCAAATTTTCTTCCGAAGGCAATTTTCCATTTGCCTTCTTCTTAGTTTTGGAGCTTCTGAAGGAAACAGATTTTCCTTCCAAAGCTAGAATCTTTTTGGAACTTTTGGAAGTCCTTGTCCTGGTCATGTGAAGAGTACCTTTAGGATTGTATGTACAATCCTTAGCAAGATGAGCGTACTTTCACACATGACACACTCAATTTTCTTCTTCACAAGAGCCTTCTGCTGAGAACAAGACTGACTTTGATCACATCCCTTCTCCACCTTTATCTTTGTAGATGCTGAGACAGTCCTTCTGGCCCGAGGACTGTTCCTGGAGTTGGATGGTCAAGGTTGTGTAGCAGTGGTACATAACAGATCAACTTTATTCTTGGTACTAAGATAATTTGAACATGAACCAGAACTCTTAGCAGAAGTGTTTAAGTTGACGTCTTCACTACTTCAAAGCCTGCAGAGATAAAAACTTATTTCTGCTTGGAGTCAAAAGTAGCCTTGATCTCTTGATCCTTCCTTGCTTTTCTTTTGCTCTTTCTAATCAAGTTGTTCCTTATATACTTGGTCATCATAGTCTTGTTCTTCTCCATAGAAGGATAGTGGCCCTTCTTAGAATCCTCCTCTTCACTCTTCTCAGAGGAATTCTTCACTATCACTTCTTCATCCTCTTCACTTATGGGTTCTATGAGAGGAAGCTCATGTTCACAAGTTCCACAACTAGGTGATCTTACAGACAAGATTATGTGTGGAGGAGCTATCTCATTAGAACCCAGTCCCTGCTTGTTTTGATAGCATAACTTGTTGTGTAGGGATGAGGATATCATGTTCTTGAAGGTCTCTTCTTCAAGAACACACTTTTCTGCCCTGCCTTTGCTAATCACAAGCTCAGCCTGGCACTCAGTCAACTTAGTTATGACATCCTTGATCTGAGTCCTAAAATTTGTATGCTCATGTTTTAGAACTGAAATAGTTTTCTCTATGTCCTCTATCATCAGTTTATAATCATTTTTAGACTTTCTAAAATAAGCTTTTAAGATGTTTACGGACTCAAGATCAGATCTCATTTCTAAGTAGTAGAACCTGTATCTGTTAACTTTAGCAATGCATTCAGGGGTACAAAGATGTTTCAATACCTTGGCTTCATCATGATCTACCATCAGTGCTTGGTTTGGAGAAGCATCTTCCACCTGAAAGCTCCAGTCAAAGCCTACTTCCTCAACAACAACTGCAGCTTGTTGCTTGGGCTTTTCATTCTGGGTAGCCTTGTTAGTGTAGTTTAGTCTGGATTGTGCTTGGCCACCACTTGTTCTTGGTTCCTTACACTCCCTAGCAAAGTAGTCCATCAAGTTACAATTGTAACACTTGATTTGCCTTTGTCCAGTCCAAACTTTCCACTAGTTGCATTGATGGGAAACTTCCTTCTAGTCTGCTTGTAGAACTTCTTGGCTCTGTGAGTGAGAAGAGCTATCTGCTGCACTATTTCCATGTACTCCAGATCATTTGGATGGATACATTCCAAGTCTTTAAGGGTGAAATGAGAGTTGCCATAACTTTCATCAGCAGACACAAAGGCTTGAGAAGAACTTGTCTCTTGGAATGGGCTTCCTTGAGTGTAGTTCTCCCTTGGTGTCTCAGGGAAGGTGATGAAAGGACCCTTTTGTGAGTTGTCAGGGTAGCATATGAAATGATGTTGGGGTTTTATCCTATCCCTTTTAACCACATGAAGGGCTAAAGCCATTTGATTATTGGAGTTTCCAGATAAACTTGCATGTTCATCTCCATCTGGTAGCCACTAAGAATCCCATATAACTCTGTCATAGTAATAGTTTTTAGGTTCTTAGTTCTCTTGATAACCACACAGTAGTGTGTCCATTGTCTAGGAAGTGATGACATGAACTTCCTTACAATATCTCTATTCTAAGAGCAACTCCTCCATCCACTAGGGTATCCACAATCTCAACATACCTGAAATATTACTAAGTCATGGTTTTACCTGCTTTAAAGGTGAAATTTTCAAATTGCTGCTTCTAGAGATCCTTCTTGTTTTTTTTGGCTTCAGAGAAACCCTCATACATCAGTTTCAATGCATCCCACAGCTGCTTAGCTGTTTTGTATTTTTTGAAACCTCTGTATACAGAGTTAGGAATAGCAGTCTGAAGGGCTATCACGGCTTTCTGATTAATTTCTACTCTCTTTCTATCTTCATCAGAGTAGTTAGCCACGCCTTGGGGATCATACCACATCAGTAATAGAGGGTTGTTTGGTATGTAAGGTCCATTCTTAACAGACTCCCACATTCTTGAATCTAGAGAACTGATAAGACCTTCCGTTCTATGTTACAGGTGTCAAAGTCATCAAGAGTGATCAGTAGGGACTTGTTCATGGTTCCAGTTTCCATATCAGTCTTGGAAATGGTTGCCATTTGAAAAGTTTAGTATTTGTGTCTGTGAGGGATCTAAAGATGGTGATATCATATATCAAGAGCCTAGAATGCTCTGATAGCAAATGCAGGACCGGTGAAGGGTGGTTGTAACACCCTGTTATTCTTCTAAACATATTAACGAAGGAATAAAGTGAAGGAACAGAAAGAAAGGGAATTAAGCACAAGTGGAGGGACTAAAGGTTTCAAAAGAACAAAACTTTGAAAAAGTTGGTAAATAATGGTGATGGCTGCCCACTTCTTGCACATCACCTTTCTGCTTACGGATTCTAAAGAGAGAAAGTGCGGAGCTTTCGGTCTAGAAGAAGAACAAGAAGAAAGGTTCGAATTCAAGGTATGAATTTGTGTGTTTATGATGTTCTTGACTGGTTTTATCCTCGATTGTATGCTTATGTATTATGTATGATAGATGCTTATGCATGATGGTATGTATGATGTATGTTATGTATATTTGATGGTGCCTTGTATGGTGATGTTTCTATGATCATGTTGATGTTCCTTATTATGTATGATTATTTTCTCGTGGCTTTACGTTGAATGTTAATGAATGAAATGAAAAGTAACGTAAAGTAGAAGATAATGAAAAAAGGAACATAATGAAAGAATGCATGCATTAGTGACTCAATGAAAGTAAGAAGGCTTGCAAATTCCGTTAAGTTCTCCATTAAATATAGGGTATTTTAGTCTTTTTAACACCTTAATTGTCTAATTACAACAAAGTTAATCAATAAAATATTCAATTAAATCTAAAAGAAAAATATGAAGCAACTAGTGAGACCAGACACTTTAGTTTAAAAGTTTTGATTAACGCTAATTGTATAAACCTGTCTATTACACATGTTGTATGAAAAAAATAAATAATAGTTATTTAATTCTATTAAAATTAAAAATAATTTTTTGAAATATAATAAAAGATTATTAACAAAACATTTTAAAACCAAATTATATGAAATATAAAGTTTTTTAATACAAACATTTTAATAATTTTTTTGAAGAGTTAAAAATTAATATTTTTTAAAAACAAAACTTTTTAAAGACGATATTTTGAAAAATTAGTGTTATGTTTAATCTGGTTAATTATATGTAAATTTAAACATATTTTATCTCAAAAAGTTATTTTTAATTTTTAATATTACTAAATAATTATTATTTAATTTTTTCATACAACACGTGATGTAGACGGGTTTCTAAACTAGGTAGCGTTAATCAAAATTATTAGACAAATTATAACACTATGCAATTAAAAGATATGGGTAATTATAAAAACAATACTTCATGTCACATTGAATAATGAACATTGAATAATGAACATGTATGTCACATGTAGAAGATGGTGGTGATTACAAATATAAGGAATGATAAGTGGTTACAAATATATGAAAGATGGTTGGTTACAAATATGATGAATAATTATACGACTAGAGAGACTAGAGAGATAATATATGAGACAATACGTTTTTAAACAATTATTTCATATATTATTGAACATTCAATAAAAAATAGCTTTCTTTAGAGAAATCGAGCAGACGGTTAAAAAATAGATGATCGAAAAACACACTTAGACCCATAATTGAAAATAGCATAATATATTGTATTTAATATCCAAATTAAAATTTTATACGAAATATCAACGTGTTTATGAGGAATTTGTTAAACCTTATAAACACAATTTATCTTGCTGCTAAACTTCACATCACTCTGTTGCCATAGTAAAGTATTTTTTTTATTTTATTTATGACTTTGAGTCTTTGACCGAAGTGATAGTGCTTTGAAGTGATCATTCGTAATGCAACATTCGATTGACGAACAGATAGAAGATTTTGTCATGTTATTCGTTGACGCTGTTAATATTTCTGAATAACAATGAACACTACATACCTCCCTATGAACTTTTAAACATTTGATCTTCATGACTACTTACAGAAATGGTTCTTAGTAAATTATTACAGTTTTCATCTAAAAACCCACACTTACTACTTATTTTAGTAGATCAAGTCTAATTATAAGGATAAATATGTAATACATCGAGCCCATAATATATATAGAAACAACAAAACTTCATCTCGTTTTAAACTTTATTTCAAAACAACCATAAACAATAATCAAAGTTAAATCTCAAAATACAAATCATAATTGTCAAAAGTTTTAAAAATAATAATAATAAAAGATCAATATGTAAAAATATATTAGTAAAACAAGGTAAGTCTAATTAAATAGATAATACGTAATATATATCTTTTAGGAAGAAAAAAATATGTAAGTAATTTTTTAGACATAGGAAATGTATAATTTATGATATTAGGAATAGAAATATGTATAGTTCTTGTTATAATATATTAATCGACAATAGCATGTGTAACACCTGGAATTGTAAAGAGAAAGAAGAATAAAGTAAAGAAAAGAAGGAAATGTAAGTTTACCCAAGTTGAGGGTTAAAAGAGCAAAAAGGACAATTAATATATATTATTTTGTACAAAAGATGATATGGCCGCCCATGTCACCTTGCACATCAACTTTTTATGCATTTTTAGAGAGAGAGAGAAGAATTCGGACATTGAAGAAGAATAAGAAGAAGGTTGAATTCAAGGTAAGAATTCTTGGTTTTAAGTTGTTCTTGGCTGGCCTATGCCTTGGTTATATGCTTATGTGTTTGTATGTGTTCAGGTGTGTGTTTTTGGTGGCTTTCTAGGTGTTTGAACTCAATTGAAAAACATATTGAAGAAGTCATACTCGAACGTTGTCAAAGGTGAGTTCTAGAACCCCCCCCCTCTTTACACATTCTAACTGATTTTGGGGCTGGAAATGCATGTGTGAATGCTTTTATAAATGTGGGTTTTATACCGTATGTATGTGTATGTGTGAATGTGGGTGGGTTATAATTTGAGCGAATTATGATGTTGTGATGATGCCATGTACATGTTTTATTGCTTAGAATGCTAGAACTAGGCTTAGAGCATGTTGAATTGTTGAATTGGGACTGATTATGATGATTGATAGTACGAGTTGATTGCCCATGCGCCTGAAATAGGCCTATGTGCCCAACGTTTGAATTTGCCTAAGTGTCACATGCGCCCAAAACTCCATGTGCCCAAATAGTAGACATGTGCCTACAATAGGCTGAAATTAACTAAGTGTTCATGCGCCTAGAACTTTTCCCATGAGCCTAAGTGTTCCTATGCGGCCAGAAGGCCATGTGCCCCAATATTGACCATGCGCCTAGGACTTACATTATTTTCTAAATTTTGGGGAAAGTGTAAAGTGTAGGCTTTGACTTGAGAGGATCTCGGGGGTGATGTAAGTTGACTTTGTAATGGATGATGTTATGTTATGTGGCATGTATGTGATGTGATGTTTATGCTATGTGTGATTATGTTGTGTTATGTTTCTTGTTATGTATGTTTATTTTCCGTGGCTTTATGATCTATGACTATTGAACTAAATAGAAAGTATTATGTAATGTAAAGCGGAAGATAATGAAAAGAGGAACGTAAAGTGTGAAAGAATGCATGCATTAATGAAAGAAGGAATAAATGAACAAGTTTTGTCACAGTACTGGTGCCAGGCTTTGTGCGCAACGATTGGGGGTCTATTTATAGACTTTGGCCCGGTACCCGCTTTGTGCCTATATTTGGGGTAAACATATGTATGAAATTATTGTTGCTTGCCCCGATGTTGGTGTAAGGCTTTGTGTGCAATGAATGGGAGTCTATTTATAGACTTCGGCTTGGTAACGCTTTGTGCATACGTTTGGGGTATAGCTAATGACATTGATCTGGGAAGAATGAAAGAAAGATAGATAATGAATGGTAATGGAAGATAATAATGATAATATCCATGCGTATGTATGATGTATGATCACGTATGGAAGTAAAGAACAATTTCAAATAAGGGAAAAATATTTTATAAAACTAGAACTCACTGAGCAATGCTGACTTTTATATGTTTCTAGTTGGCAGGTAAATGTTGTTAAGGATGACACGAGGCGGCTACTTGGAATTTTTGAAATGCATCCATTTTTTTAAAAGAT
This sequence comes from Flaveria trinervia, assembly GCA_025506515.1. NCBI lineage: Eukaryota > Viridiplantae > Streptophyta > Magnoliopsida > Asterales > Asteraceae > Flaveria > Flaveria trinervia. Next base: position 22,916 of record JACCIX010000554.1, read on the forward strand.
AATGTTTTTGCATTGTAATACGAACAAACGATGTTCTGTGATTATTATGAATGTTGTATTATTTTGCAAAAGCAATGAATGAAATGATTTTAAATTATTCCGCTGCACTGTTTTAGTAAATTTAATTGTATTGATATGTTTGTGCGATGATTGTCCAACTGTGAGGGTCTCGGGAATGGGGCCTTACAAGTTGGTATCAGAGCCAAAGTTTAAGTGAAATGAGTTAAAATTTTGAAAAGAAACCTAACTTACACAGAGAAATGACAAAGGGAAGGGATTCTAATCAGAGTAGCTGCGTGCCATCAGGTATTTTCTTAATGTTAACTTGTATTATGTGCCCATGTTATGTGATTTATGTGCTTCTTAGTAGATTTAGATACTGATATTATCCGGATATGAAATGCTTGGGGTATGAATAGTAAAGTAAGTGGCTAATCACAATTATCCACTGTAATTAGGGACATACTATAGTTAACATAAACTGGTATATTACCTTGAATGAACGTGTTAGTGTCTGAATCTTATAGAGTGTTAGAGGATGGCCGGTGGTACATCATCTAAGGCTTCTCAAGGTCGAAGCGATGGACGTGGTATTGGACCACGGGTCAGTAGAAGAAGGCCTATAGCTGAAGAAGTGGCTCATGAAGAGCCCAAGACCCCTCATCCAAAAGGTGGTGATGAGAGTGCTAATCTAAGGGCCTCAGTGAAGGAGACTGTTGTAGAGGAAGTTCATTAGGTCTTGCAAAAGATCTTACCTTTTGTTGTGACCGAAGTGATAAAGGTTGTAAGAGAAGGAGAAACGAAAGAGAGGAATAGGTCATCGGGAGGGAGAGAGCAACTAGAGACTAAGACGGTTGTCTCAACTAACGAGGAGGAGGAAGAAGAGCTTGTGCCTGTGGTAGCATGAGGCTGTATTACGGGCATTTAAAAGATGCAAACCCTCTAATTTTGACGGAAATGGCATTGCTACTGCTGCTCACCGGTGGGTGAGAGAGATGGAAGCTATACTTGATATCAGCGAGTGCCGAAAAGACTAGAAGGTGAGGTTTCCCACTCATTCATTTGTGGACTCGGCTCTATGTTGGTGGGACAATATCATCCAAGCCAATGGTAGTAGGGCGATTGGAAGGATGAGGTGGGCAAAGTTTAAGAAGTTGGTGATTGAGGAGTTGTGTCGTCATTAGGAGTTGGACAAGGTGGAAAGGGAGTTCTTGTAGCTGGAGGTGGGAACCATGACGCACCAGCAGTACACCACCAAGTTTAACGAGATGGCACGAATAGTGTAGGACAAAGTGACGCCCTTGTCATGGAAGATCAAAAGATACATTCAGGCATTGCCGGTAGATATCCGCACGCATATGATCGCCACCCGACCGAGCATGTTCAGGTCAGTGGTTGATCTAGCAGGTAGGCTGTACGATGAAAGGGAGGTGGTGGTGCCTGAGGTGAGTGAGAAGAGTGGTGGTGACGGAACTAGAGTGGATAGAGGTTTGGAGGTGGCGGGGCCACTCCAAACAACAAAGTTACGAGGGTGGATGACTGACGTGTAGTCACACCTAGTGCCAGGTTGAAGAGGGTGTCAAATGTGGGAAAGTGCACACCGGAGAGTGTAGGTTGGGATCCAATGTCTGTTTCCGAGGTGGAAGGTCAGGACATGTGGCGAAGGAATGTTGGGTAAGGAGGTATTATAACTGTGGCGAGGAGGGCCACATGATGAGGGAATGCAAGAAACCTACGGCTGAGAGTTTTGGGGCAAAGTAAATAGTCAGGACCGAAGGACAAAAAGCTAGCGCCAGGGCTTTCACAATGACTAGGGAGGAGGCTAGGACAGACCCTGATGTTGTGTCAGGTACATTTCTAGTAAAACAAACTCTTGCTTTTGTGTTATTCGATTTAGCTGCTAGTAGGAATTTCATATCTATTGCATTATGTGCTAAGTTGCCTCTTAGTATTAGAAGTATTGATGAGCCGTTCGATGTAGAAAATGCCATAGGAAAGTCTACCTGGGTTTCTGATCGAATAAAAGGCTGCAAAGTAGAACTAGAGGGTCATAAGTTTCTTGCTAGATTGTTTATGATGACCTTAGGCTGGTTTGATGTAGTCCTAGGAATGGATTGGTTGGCGAACTACGAGGCGAACATTGTGTGCCGCAAAAAGATGAGTAGATTGACACCACCGATAGAAGTGTAGTGAAAATATATGGTGATCGAGTTACGACGATTTTGAAGGTGATTTCGATGGCGGTGGCGGGAAAGTGCATGAGGAGTGGTTGGAGTGCCTATCTAGCCTACGTGAAGGATGTGGATATGCAAATACCACAACTATCTAATATACTGGTTGTGTGTGACTTTCTGGACGTGTTTCCAGAAGACTTAATAGGTGTGTCACAGGATCAAGAGATCGAGTTCCAGATCGACTTGATACTGGGTGCCCAACCTGTTGCTAAGGCACCGCATTGGTTGGCTCCGAACAAGATGAAAGAACTAATGGAGCAATTGCAGGAGTTGCTTGATAGGGGATTCATTAGACCGAGCATCTCTCATTGGGGAGCTCCGATATTACTTGTTGAGAAGAAGGACGGTAGTATGAGGATATGTATTGAGTACCGCGATTTGAATAAGTTGACAGTGAGGAATCGGTATCCATTACTGAGAATTGATGACTTGTTTAATCAGCTTCAGGGTGCTAATTGGTTCTCGAGGATAGACCTTTGATCTAGTTACTATCAGTTGAAGCTGAATGAGCAAGATATTCCTAAAACAGCTCTTCGTACGCGTTATGGACATTATGAGTTTCTTGTTATGTCTTTTGAATTGACCAACACGCCAACTGCTTTTATGGACTTGATGAATCGATTGTGTTGGCCGATGTTTGATAAATCAGTGATGTGTTTATTGATGATATCTTAATTTATTCAAAGATCGAGGCAGAGCATGCCGGTCACATTCGGGAAGTGTTAGAGATGTTGAGAAAGGAGAAGTTGTATGCTAAGTATTCCAAGTGCACGTTTTGGTTGTGTGAAGTTTAGTTTTTGGTACATGTAGTGAATCTCGAGGGGATTATGGTGGACCCGACAAAAGTAGAACCGGTGATGCAATGGAAGTCTCTAAAGACGCCATCCGAGATTCATAATTTCTTAGGGTTGGTGGGATATTATAGGAGATTCATCTAAGACTTCTCCAAGATATCTTCTCCATTGACTAAGCTGACCTATAAAGATGTGAAGTTTGTATGGGGTCAATCTCAAGATAATGCCTTTGAAGAGTTAAAGGAAAGGTTGACTCGAGCTCCAATCTTATCATTACCCGAAGGAAGCAAAGATTTGGTGGTCTATTCAAATGCTAGTTACTCGAGGTTGGGTTCCATGTTGATGCAGCGAGGAAGGGTTATAGCTTATGCATCCGGATAGTTGAAGGTTCATGTGGTTAATTATCCTACTCATGACTTGGAGCTAGCAGCCGTGGTCTTTGCGTTAAATATTTGGAGGCACTACCTATACAGGACGAAACACTCAATCTTCACTGACCATAAGAACTTGAGGCACTTCTTCAAGTAGAAAGACTTGAACATGAGGCAGAGGCAATGGTTGGAGCTCATAAAGGATTATGATTGCGAGATCCATTACCATCCATGCAAGGCTAATGTGGTGGCAGAGGCCCTTAGTCAAAACAAGAGACCCGATCTGATTAGGGTGAAGGCTTATCAGTTAGTGATGACCTTCGAGGTGATTAAGAAGGTCAGGGAGTTTCAAGATGAGGCACTAAAGGAAGATCATCTTAACTCCGAAAGGATGAGAGGTATGGTTGCGAAATTGGGTGAAAACACTCTTGATATTAGAACCTGGTTCAGAAGAATGTGAATTCCATGTTATGGGGATTTACGTGGGAAGATCATGGATTAAGCTCATAAGACTCGATACTCCATTCATCCCCATGCTACAATATGAAGAAAGATTATTGGTGGCCGAGTATGAAGCATGATGTAGCGGAATATATGAGTAGGTGCCTTACTTTCTTACAAGTGAAGGCCGAGCATCAGAAGCCGTACAGGAAAATCCAACCGTTGGTATACCGGAGTGGAAGTGGAAGAATATCACCATGGACTTTATCATGAAGTTACCGCTACCATGAAAGGGTATGATGCCATATGGGTGATAGTTGATCATCTGACAAATAGTGCCCACTTTCTACCAATCCGCAAGACATATTCATCCGAGAAGCTGGCGGATCTATTCATCAAAGAGATTGTAACTCATCATGGTGTACTGGTGTCTATTTTCTGATCATGACACCCGATTCACATCTAAATTTTGAAGAAATTCCATGATGCTATAGGGACGAGGTTACATATTAGAACGACTTATCATCCGCAGACAGATGGTCAGTTGGAAAGGACGATTTAGACACTTGAGGATATGCTTCGGGCATGTGTCATTGACTTTGGAGGGGGTGGGAGGACCACTTACCGTTAGCTGAATTCTCATACAATAATAGGTATCATGCCAATATTGGTATGCCCCCTTATGAAATGCTATATGGTAGGAGACGTAGAACACCCATTTGTTGGGGTGATATTGATCAGAAAGAGTTGGGAAGCATTGAAGTGATTGATGTTATGACTGAGAAACTCGAAAAGATCAAAGCCTTTATGAAGGCAACCAAATATAGGCAAAAGTTGTACGCCGATAAGAGACGTAGACCGATTGAGTTCTAGGTGGGTGATAGAGTTATATTGAAAGTCTCACCTTGGAAGGTCTTATTTGGTTCACAAAGCAAGGCAAGGAGAGGTGGCCTATAGGTTGGGGTTACCTAATGAGTTAAGTGGAGTTCACCGGCATTCCATGTATCTAATCTGAGAAAGTGTTTAGCCGATGTGTAAGGCATCGTCCCCGAGACGCTTACAGCTGGCCAATCATTGCTCATAAAATATATAATTACATTTATATTTCATAAAACATCATAGCGGAACATTAAAATAACTTTTTCTTTCATAATAACTACTTTTGCAAGTTAATACAATCATTCATTACTCATTTTCCTTTGTTTGCATTACAATGCAAAAAATAATAACAAAAGAATGCCATCCAAAATGCCAAGTTGCTGCCCCCGTGCCATCCTTAGCAATGCTCACCTGCCAACTGGAAAATGCATAGAAAGTCAGCGTTGCTGAGTGAGTTCTACTTTTATAATAAAAACATATTTACGTTATTTTAAATCATACAATATCATTGTACATGATCACACATCGTACCTACACATAGATAAAATCATTATTATCCTCTTTACTATTCATCACTTTCTTTCATTATCTCAGTATCCCTTTATCTCTTTATCTCTTTCCGGATCAGTGTCATCAGCTATACCCCAAATGTATGCACAAAGCGGGTACTGGGCCAAAGATCATAAATGACTTCCATAACGCACATAGCATGGCACTAGCACTGGGAAAGTGACAAAGATCCCATGTGTATACTACACCCCAGACGTATGCACAAAGCGGATATTGGGCCAAAGATCATAAATGACTTCCATAACGCACATAGCCTAGCACCAGCACCGGGGTGAGTCACAAAGACTGGACCCCTGCATGTATCCTTAAGGGTTAGCTAAACCACACACAGTTGAGCTTACCACATTTTAGAGTCGTGCACCTCCGTACATTTTGCTTGCAAGCCTTTTTATACTTTCTCTTCATTAATGCATGCATTCTATCATTATGTTCCTCATTCATTATCTTTTACTTTACGTTACATAATACTTTATCATTTCTTTCACAACTATAACACATAAAGCCACGGGAAAGATAAACATACATCACAATAAGGAACATCAACATACATAGCCAACATCATCATACAGGGCATCATGCAACATAACATACATCATACATACCATCATGCATAAGCATCAAACATACATTATAACATGCCCATCATAACATCTATGACCAAAAAGGAAAGCTTACATGACCCCCAGGTACATCCTAAGTCAAATCCTAAATCTCACTTTCCCCAGAAAGTCAACTATTCTAGGTGTTCAACCGCATTTGCCTTTCGTTCATCCGCATTTGTTATAGTTCATCCGCATTTGCTATAGTTCATCCGCATTTGTTTTACATTGAGTGGGATTGTGTAAGAGTGATATTCTTACTGAGAATCGATGACAGGATCAGCGATCACAAGTTTGATGTATTAGAGTTCAAAGCAGCGGAATACGAACAGGAATTAGACAAATTGTAGCAAGAAGTCGATGCTTGTATGCATTAAGAGCACATACGGTTATAGCGAGAGAATATATTTCTGATTCAAGGAATGTTTATTGATATGGAATGTTTCTAATCAAATCATTCAATACATTCATTCATTCATCCCCCAATATTACAATAGGTTGTCACTCCTTATATAGAGTGCAACAATCACTGCTGTTATCACGGAAAGTGACAACTGGCAGATCTAATACAAAAATAACTAACTCTTAACAAACTACTGAAATGTTCACAACTACTGAGAACATATCAGAGTGTTAAGTACAGAATATAAAACTACTGATTAGAAACTACTGAAACTACAACGACTGAAGAACAAGCTCTTCAGTCGTTTTACAAAACTACTGAAACATAAAACTACTGAAACTAGAAATATAAAACTACTGATATCGCAACTACTGAAGAAGTACTCTTCAGCAGTTGTGACAAACTACTGAGGCTTCAGTACTGATCTTCAGACTTTGACCTTCAGGTGTTTCATCAGCTGATGACTTCAGTAGATATCATCAGCTGATGTCTTCAGTCTTTGTCTTCAGACATTGTACGTCAGTTGTTGATCTTCAGCACTTGTAAACTCTTCAGCTGTTGTACTTCAGTACTTTGGTCTTTTAGCTTCAGCACTTGTGTTCTTCAGCTGTTGTACTTCAGCACTTTAGTTCTTCAGCTGTTGAAGTCTTCAGCACTTGATCTTCAGCTGTTGAAGTCTTCAGCACTTGTCAAACTGCTGATGAGGCTTTCAGCAGTTGTTGTGATACCATGTGGGACTTAGAGGTTTTCTGATCTTGGCTCATTGGTTCTTTTGGTCCAACAAACTCCCCCTGAACCAATGCAGCCAAAACCTCTAAATTATTTATTATCCCACTTATTGTTGGCAAAAATGTTGGTCTTTTTTCCTTCTTGATCAGTAGAGAAGATGACCCATGTAAGCTCCGGCCTGGGAAGAAATCTCAGATATTTGTTTGGCAGGGTATGAATGGGAACTCTGTTTTGGGGAACTGGACACAGAGTTGTTATCCCATTCATAAGATTTACTTCCCCATAATGAGTCTGTACGACTCTCTTGTGTAGGCCTCAAGGAAGGTGATTTGTTCCTCCATGGTTAGCTCTTCAGCACCTCCTTCAAACAATGATTCAGGCCCATAATACTCAGACAGGTATTTGGCCTGTTTCCCATTCTTTAGCTCCACAGTTGTTATTATTCTGTAAGCAAACTCATCCGGGTGATTACCCTCTAGGAACAACTGGAGCTCATTTTTCCTGACTTCCTCAAGCCTCTTGTAAACTAACCCCTTTTTCACTATTTTGTTTTCCAGCATCTTCTGAGGGGTTAGATTAGCTTTGTAGGCTTTCTTGAAGTCTTCTAGGATTTCCCAGGGTGAAACTACAAAGACCAGAGAGATCACTTCATCTACGATCTTTTTCACCTGGCCAATGTATCTCTGAGGTATGTTTTTCTTATGAATTCTGTGAGAGACCCTGGGATTAGGCCAAATCCTCACTCTTTCCTTTTGATATTGAAAGGTATGTCTGAGAGTGTAAAGTCTGAGGGCTTGCTTCTTCATATTGATGATAGAAGATGTGGCTGCATAAGCTTTGTCAACTCTCTTCAGCAATTCCTCATCATGCTGTTTATGAAGCTCTTCTTCTTCTAGCTTCACTTTAACCATTTGTCTTTGGACTTCGGAGTAATTGCTGAGGAGTGACTTGTGGCCTTAGGCAACTGAATCACAGCTGAGAGTGGCAGCCTATCTTCATCATCTTCTTCATCATCTTCTAGACTCAATACCCTTCTTTTCTTCTTCAAGGGTATATCATCGGCTATGGGTTTTGAGGGTAAGGGAGTTGGTTTGGTGGGTTGTGTTTTGGGTGGTTTTGGTGCGGGAATGTTGACAGGCTGTTCTAGCATCCTTGAGGTGAGTGTGGCTTTTGATTGCTTGGCTAGCTCAGTCCTGCTCCCAGCACCCGCTTCATTCAAAGCTTCAATAACAAGTCCCTTAGTATATGCTTCAGACGAACAGATCTTGGTGGTGATTGCCAAGATACTGTCCCTAGACCAAGCTTTGATTTCGATCATTGATCTTCCAAGATATTTTGCAATAAATCTAATCATGATCTCAAGCCTTTCTCTTTCTAACACTTCATAACTTGCCCATCTATTCTGGATTTCTTCAATCTCTAGTCGTCGAATCTCAGAGTCAAGTTTATTGGTGTCATGGCCTTGCCTAAACAGCTGATCAATGATGTTGTCCATTGATCTGCTGTGTTCAGCATCAACCTCTTTTATCAGTAGCTCCAAGGCTTTATCTTCAGCAATATGATCATCAACACCTTTCTTTCGCTTGTAGGTGAGCAGTGGTTGCTGTTCTTTCTCCTCCTCTGGGCTTGCTTCGCTTCCTTCTTTTCCTCGGATCTTTTCCTCTTCTTTTCTTTCACTGCAGTACTCTCCCCCTTTTTGGATGCATTGGAGGAGGGGTTTGTACCGCAGAAAGTGTCTTTTGCACAGCAGCATCAATCAAGGGTTGTAAAGTTGAGGAAAGCCTCTCATCAATGGCTTTAGTCACAATATCAGTGATTATGGGTGTGATGAGAGGGAGGGAATTTTGAAGTACAGCACCTATTAGCTCAGGATGGTTCTGTTCCTGAGAAATAGGGCCTGAAGCAGAGGCAGGTGGTTGAGTATGGAGTGGCTCAGTGTTTGGGGAACCTTCAAGTGAAGGTGCCATCTGTGGGTGGGTAGAGGCAGATGGTCTTTCTCCTTGTGAGAGTTGATCAAGTAGGTCTTGCAGCCTACTGACTTTCTCTTCAAGGATTGTGTTCTGGGCAAGAACATCGTAGAAAAAGCCCAGGTCATCATCAGCCGAAGCTGAATCATCTGACCTCCTGCTTAGAGCAGGATGTACATGCACTGGGTGTAGACCAGTTGGTGCATGTGCCCCTTGTGCTTGGTACCGGGGACTTCCAGCCTCAGGACAATGTCCATCATCAGCTGTTGCCTCTAGTGAGGTCTGAGCAATGTTACCATCCTCATTCTGATCATGTGCTGAGTCAGAAGAGGTGGCAGCCTCACTAGATATTCTAAGCTCCTTGTCTACACCAGGAGATAGAAGTGGTAAACCCCTGTGCTGTGGGTTCTCAAGTGCACTGTGTTCCTCCCCCTCAATGGTAGAGGTGTTCCCAGTAGTGAGTGGTTGCTGGGGAGGGGGTGAGGAGTGCAGTTGAGTCAGCAGTTGTGCAACTATTAAAGTTGGGCTGTGAGGGGCGGTTGTTTGGGGTGAAGGGATAGAAGCAGTGTGCACCTGGGGAGGTTGGTGCTCTTCAATGGAAATCCCCTCAAGTGAGGAAGATCCCAGATATGTAGGTACCCCTTGGGTGGTTGCTGCAGGCTCCTGTTGAGAGGAAGCCTGAGCGGCTATGGCTGGAAGAGTCATTGTATCCACTAGGGGGTTTGGACTAGTGGATTTATCCTGCGTTTGTGTTGCAGGGGCATCCTCAGGGGACTCAATTCCCTGAGTAGCCGTTTTGGGTTTCTTTTTGGTGGGTTTGGTGGGGACTTTTGATTTGGAGGTGGTGGCTGTGGGTTCCAGCTGCGTGGGTTTTCGCAGCTTGGCAGCCATTTTTAGTGTCTGGTCAAAGTTGTGCCGGGAGTATACTTCCGGCAGAACAGCCGTAGCAGGGACTCCCAAGCCAACAAGTCCCTCAACATTAAGCTGGTTTGTAATGATGGCCATTATGAACCGTGGATATAGTATCCAACGGTTGGCAGTTAGTTTTTGAGCCATATCCTTGAGCTCTGAAAATATTATTTCTGAAAAGTTTAGCGGTTGTTGCTCAAGAATAGAATACATTACCTGCTGCCATTTCGTCGACATTTGATCCCAAGACGACGTCTTAGGGGCCAAACATACATTCACCATGTGAAAGATTAGGCGCTCAGCGTCATTAAAGTGTTTCTTCAAGATAGTGGAGGCATTGAGATCGCCTTGATATCCATGTTGGGCAAAGGATAGATCTGTGGTGCCCTTCGGATATCCAGCAGGAGAACTAGCATCATTCAGATGAAGAATTTTGCTGATTATTGCAGGAGTGATGACTACTTCTTTGTTGTTTACGACCGACTGGAGATGGTGTGTTGTTCTCCCCAGTGGTAATAGTAACGTTCATCCAAAATTGGTGCATGGATTCGGCATGTAGTATGGGATTCAGAAGAAATGCCGTTTTGTATTGGGACTGAACCATAAGATCGATAGCAGTATCGAACTTAGTCCAGATAGGCGATTTAGTGAGGTAGGCAACACAGTTGTGTCGCAGTTTAATTTGCATGGACGCCATTGAGAAGAGGGAAGTTTTGGAGAGGAATGTTAGGTTTGAAGACAGTGGTTTTGTCATCAGCTGTTGTAAACACTTATCTGTTTTTACTGATTGCAGTAGTTGTAACTGCATCAGTAGTTGTAACTACATCAGTAGTTTAGAACAGATGAAGTACTTCAGTACTTGTGAGACATTTAGCCTTCAGTAGTTATAAAAACTACTGAGGGTAAAAGAGCTCATCAGTACTTATATGTGACATAGGTACTAATGATCATCAGTACTTATTACTAAGATCATCAGTAGTTGTCACTTATTCTAGCTGCAGCATACCAAGCCTTAACACCAGGTTTTGGAAAGTTGAACTATCCAAAGGCTTAGTAAAAATGTCTGCAAGCTCATTAGTACTAGGCACAAACTTAGGATCAATCAGACCTTTTTCAAAACAATCCCTTATAAAATGATGTCTGATCTCTATATGTTTGGTCCTAGAGTGCTGGACTGGATTTTTGACAATGCAAAGAGCTGAAGCACTATCCATTAACAATGGAGTCTTAGTCTCTGTAATGCCATAATCCAAAGTTGGTTTTGAAGCCAGAGTACCTGAGATGTACAACTTGCAGCTGCAATGTACTCTGCTTTAGCAGTTGATGTAGCAACTGAGGTCTGTTTCTTGCTCTGCCAAGAAATCAAGCAGTTGCCTAGGAATTGACATCCACCAGAAGTTGATTTCCTGGTCAACTTACACCCTGCATAGTCACTGTCAGAAAAAGCAACTAATTTACCAGAATGTCCAGTAGAATACCATAAACCTAGAGATGGAGTGCCTTGCAGATATCTAAAGATCCTCTTGACTGCAATCAGATGAGACTCTTTAGGTGCAGCCTGAAATCTAGCACAAACACATGTAGCAAACATAATATCTGGTCTAGAAGCTGTTAAATACATCAAGGACCCAATCATACATCTGTAAAGTGTTTCATCAACCACTTTACCTTTCTGATCTGTATCCAGTTGTGTGGTGCTGCACATGGGGGTAGAACAGGGCTTACAGTTTTGTAAATCAAACTTTTGCAAAAGATCTTTTGGGTATTGGACTGATGAATGAAAATTCCATCAGCCTTTTGTTTGATTTGCAACCCCAGAAAGAACTGTAATTTTCCCATGGCACTCATTTCAAACTTCTGTTGCATTAACTTTGTAAAGGCATCACACAACTTTGGATCAGAGGATGCAAAAATGATATCATCTACATAAATTTGAACAAGTAGATTATGCTGCCCAGCTTTCTTAATGAATAAAGTCTTATCTATGGAGCCTCTAGTGAAATTATTTTCCATAAGAAAGTTTGATAATGTCTCATACAGGCTCTAGGAGCTTGTTTTAACCCATAAAGAGCCTTATCAAGCTTATACACCCAATTAGGATGTTTATTGTCCTCAAAGCCTGGAGGTTGACATACATAAACCTCTTCTTTAATTTTTCCATACAAAAAGCACTTTTGACATCCATTTGAAAAACTTTAAGATTTTGATAAGCAGCATATGCTAAAAACAATCGAATTGCTTCCAGTCTGGCTACAGGGGCAAAGGTTTCATCATAATCAATACCTTCTTCTTGTGCAAACCTTGAACAACCAGTCTGGCCTTGTTGTTAACAATAAGCCCATTTTCATCAGTTTTGTTCCTAAACACCCATTTAGTGCCTATTGCACACTTACCTGGAGGTAGAGGAACCAGTTCCCACACTTGCTGTTTCTTGAACTGAAGAAGCTCAAGCTGCATGGCATAAACCCATCCATTGTCCTTTAAGGCAATGTGATAATTCTTTGGCTCTTGCTGACTGATAAAGAGAGCATAGAAGCAGAAATTTGACAATTGACTTCTTGTTGATACTCCAGCAGTGATATCACCAATGATTTGAGACATAGGGTGATTCTTCAGATCTTGATACACAATGAGATCTGTGCAAGTGTTTGTAGCAGGCTCAGCAGTAACAGATGGTGATGGTGAATCATTTCCTTGAAACCAATCAGTGGATGGTAATTCAAAGGAAGTTGAATTCGAAGAGATCTCATCAGCATTTGTTGTGGATGGTGCTACAGGAGCTACAGGAACATCAGGTCTAGCTGAATCAGGCAGCTGATCACTAAACCTGAAAAGGTGAGTACTGCAATCATCATCATCATCAGCAGTACCACCAGGTGGTGAACTGTTGACAGGAGCAACAGCAGGAGTTTGATAAGGAACATATTGCAGTATGTCCAAATCAAATAACTCCACAGGGCTTTGTGGAATCTTGTCCTTTGGAGATTCATTGAACTTAACATGTAGAGTTTCTTCAACCATCTTTGTTCTGCAGTTGAAGACTCTGTATGCCTTGCAAGTAGATGAATACCCAATAAAATACCCTGCATCCACCTTAGGATCAAATTTATGGAGTTGATCCTTTGTGTTGAGAATGAAACAGGACACCCAAATGCTTTGAAAAATGAAATCAGAGGAGCCAAATGATGGAGAACATCATATGGAGTCTTCATCAACCTCTGATTTACTAAAACTCTATTTTGCACATAGCAAGCTGTGTTGACAGCTTCAGCCCAAAAGGTCAGTGGCAAACTTGAGTCAGCTAGCATGGACCTTGCAGCTTCAATGAGGGTCCTGTTCTTTCTTGCCACTACTCCATTTTGTTCTGGAGTCCTTGGAATGCTAAATTGCCTTTTGATTCCCTTTGAAAGATAGAAGTTATCAAGTGTATGATTTCTGAATTCAGTTCCATTTTCACTCCTAATACACTTAACTGGAAGGGAATACTGCTTCTCAATATACAACACAAAGTGGATAATCTTCTGAGCAGCCTCATCCTTTGAATGTAGAAAGAAAGTCCATACAAATCTGGATTAATCATCCACAATTACCAGACAATATTTCTTCTTTGCCATGCTCATTACTCTCACAGGACCAAATAGATCCATATGCAGTAATTGCAAACAGGCAGTGGACTTAGGCACTTCAATAGGAGGGAATGAGACTTTGTGTTGTTTTCCTTTTAAACAAGCAGTGCAAGTTTCATCACAGTGGAACTCCTTTATTGGTAAGCCTCTGACTAAACTATTGTGGGTAAGCTGATTCATTTTTTTGAGATTAACATGACCAAGCCTTCTGTGCCACAGTTTAGATTCTTGAGAAGAGGCTTTGGAAAATAGGCAAGGATTGCCTTTGAGATCTATTTTCTTGGAAAGATCTAAGGCATACACTCTTCCTGTCCTGTTGGCTCTCAGGAGAGTGTGATCATCCAACACCTTGTCAATCAAGTGCAAAACTTTGGATGACAGAATCCTACAGTTTTGACTGGTGAAAAGAGCAACATGGCCTTTATCACACATTTGACTGATACTCAAGAGATTGTACTTGAGATTTTCCACATGATTAACATCATCAAATTTGATTTCTCCATTGGAGACAAAGCCCTTACCAATGATGTAACCCCTAGCATCATTTCCAAAAGAAACAAATCCCTTCTTTCCTTGAGAGTAGTCATGAAGAAGAGAGCTGTTCCCAGTCATGTGCATAGATCCCCCACTGTCTACATACCAGATGATACTTTGGCATGTTGAAGAACCCTGCAATAATAAACAATCAGTTAGTTTTAGAGACCTAAACCTTTTTGGTTTTGGGCCTGGTCTCATCAATAGATGGTAAACTAACAGGTTTATTTGAAACAACAGCCTGAGAGGAAGAAGATGGTGTAGAAGAGGAGTCCTTTGGCTTGGACCTCCTTTTCTGTGGTTTCAACATAGGAGTGTCTAGTTGGTTAACTCTACCCAACAGATGTTGAACCATCATTACCAGATGTGTCTGATTTTGTGATAAAGCTTTCAGCTCATCAGACACATTGCCAGTGGAGTTTGATAAGTTCCTATGTTACACCTTCTTCTTCTGAGCACTCTCAGCTGTCACCTGTTTAACCCCTTCCTATTTGGATTTCTTTGAGGACTTAAGGGTTACAGGATTTGATGTTGCTGATACAAATGTGGTCTCAACCTCAGTTTTCATTTTTACCATTTTCTCTTTAATTTCTTCTTTTTGTTTGAGTTTGGAACCTCTTTTGTACCAACAATCATCTATAAGATGATTGAACAAACCACATACTTCATATGGTTTCTTCTTCATCTTAGGTTGATCATCAACTAAAGAGGGTGAAGCAACAGAAGACTTGTTCTTCAATGCTTTAGAAGCATTGTTTGCTTTCTTGACTACCTCTTTAGTAGTCTTCAAACTCTTTCTACTGACAGTTTTCTTCTCTTCAGTACTGTCAGCAGTTGAAGTTTGAACTTCAGGTGTTAAATCCTGCTCTCTAGTCCTTTCAGGACCTTCAGAATTAACTCCTGAGTTGATCAACTTATTAATCATGTGAGTGTCAGCATTTGAACCATCAACATCAGCTGATAGGTTCAAAGAGGGCTTGCTGCTGACTGCTACTTCTGATGTTGCCCTCTGTGTTGTTGACTATTGCCAGGAAAAGTCACAAAGGGTGCAGTGGAGTTAGATCCAGTTGATCTACACTCTCTTGCAAAGTGTCCAAGCCTTTGGCATTTGTGACACCTCAACTTGCTCTTGTCAACCCAACTTTGGTTTTGCCAGAGAGTCCTGGGAATTTTCTTCCAGTTCTTTTATAGAACTTCTGAGATCTGATATTTATCATGGCCATTTGGCTCAAAATATCCATCTCTTCTAAGTCATCATCAGCAATCCCCTTGAGATCATCCATAATGAACCATAAATTGTCATTATTACACCCAGTAAACTGACCATCAATACTCACAAATGTAGAATCAGAAGTGCTTGAAGAGAAATTAATATGCTCATCATACTGGCATTCAGATGAAGCATATTCTGACTCATGACCAACCAAGGCAGTGTTGCCTTGTACAAAGTCTTCAGTGAGCTTTCCAGATGAAGACAACTTTCTCTTCTGTTCTATCTCTCTCTCAAACGTGAGCAGTTTCCCATGAAGTTGGGTGAGAGATAGTTTGTCCAAACTTGCACTGGAGCGTAGGACAATAGTATATGTGTCCCATCTCTCAGACAGTGATCTAAGAAATCTGTTATTCATTTGAATATTTGTGTACTCAAGTTTGACCATTTTTAGTTCAGAGATCAAACAAGAGAATCGCTCATATTGTTGAGTCAGTGTCTCACCCATTCTATGAGAGAATGTCTCATATTGTTGGGCAAGAATTTCTCTATTATTTGCCAAGACCTCATCTGTTCCTCCAAATTGTTCTTTCAAGGCATTCCAGAGGTCATGGGCAGTTTCATGATGCATTAGCCCAGAATAGATTTCATTTGGTAGTGCCATGGCCAGAATTCCATGGGCTTTTGCATCAATTTCAAGCAACTTCTTATCCTCATCTGAGTATTGCTCCCTCCTCTTCGGAACCATTTGATTGGTTTCCGGGTTATTCACCATAGGCTTGTGTGGACCATGTACCACTGATGTCCAACAACCCGCGCTGTTAACAGACAGGTGATGGAGCATTCGTCTTTGCCATATGTTATACTCATTCCTAACCAGCATCGGTGGCTTGGTTGAGGAACGAGTATTGTGAGGATCATTGGAGGGAGTGGTCATTTTCAGTTCAAAAACAATTTAATTCAATCTTTTAAAAGTTTTACACAGACCACAACAAACTCAATGAAAACCAAGAAAAGATCTCAGGATGATGACCAGAAATACAGAAAATTCAATCTCTATAACTGTTTCTTGCAAAAACAAAAGCTAATTCAATCAAACTTAGATCTTGAATAGCAGTTTCAATGATCAATTATTAGATCGATCAATGATTAACCTGCTCTGATACCATTTGACAGGATCAGCGATCACAAGTTTGATGTATTAGAGTTCAAAGCAGCGGAATACGAACAGGAATTAGACAAATTGTAGCAAGAAGTCGATGCTTGTATGCATTAAGAGCACATACGGTTATAGCGAGAGAATATATTTCTGATTCAAGGAATGTTTATTGATATGGAATGTTTCTAATCAAATCATTCAATACATTCATTCATTCATCCGCCAATATTACAATAGGTTGTCACTCCTTATATAGAGTGCAACAATCATTGCTGTTATCACGGAAAGTGACAACTGGCAGATCTAATACAAAAATAACTAACTCTTAACAAACTACTGAAATGTTCATAACTACTGAGAACATATCAGAGTGTTAAGTACAGAATATAAAACTACTGATTAGAAACTACTGAAACTACAATGACTGAAGAACAAGCTCTTCAGTCGTTTTACAAAACTACTGAAACATAAAACTACTGAAACTAGAATATAAAACTACTGATTAGAAACTACTGAAACTACAATGACTGAAGAACAAGCTCTTCAGTCGTTTTACAAAACTACTGAAACATAAAACTACTGAAACTAGAAATATAAAACTACTGATATCACAACTACTGAAGAAGTACTCTTCAGCAGTTGTGACAAACTACTGAAGAAGTACGCTTCAGCAGTTGTGACAAACTACTGAGGCTTCAGTACTTGATCTTCAGACTTTGACCTTCAGGTGTTTCATTAGCTGATGACTTCAGTAGATATCATCAGCTGATGTCTTCAGTCTTTGTCTTCAGACTTTGTACGTCAGTTGTTGATCTTCAGCACTTGTAAACTCTTCAGCTGTTGTACTTCAGTACTTTGGTTTTTCAGCTTCAGCACTTGTGTTCTTCAGCTGTTGTACTTCAGCACTTTAGTTCTTCAGCTGTTGAAGTCTTCAGCACTTGATCTTCAGCTGTTGAAGTCTTCAGCACTTGTCAAACTGCTGATGAGGCTTTCAGCAGTTGTTGTGATACCATGTGGGACTTAGAGGTTTTCTGATCTTGGCTCATTCGTTCTTTTGGTCCAACAATCGAATATGATAATCAAGTCAATGATTGAGTGGCGGAACAAACAATAAAAGAACATTAAAGCAAGAAAATTACTCATAAATGTTGTTTGTATTGATATATGAAAGTTGATAAGTTACAGAGAATAATTACAATAAAAATTCTCTATCTATCAGCCGTCACCTCAGTACGAGGTTAACTATTCTATTTATAGGCAGACAAGATGCCTTTACAAAATGACTAAACTACCCTGTCTATTACATCAGAAACTAGTCTAAGTCTTGATCCGCATCTCTGCTTGTTCATCCGCATTGACAAATGCGAATGAGTTAATTTTGATCAACATTTCTACTTGATCATCAGCATTAGTAAGTTGGTCATCCTCATTGGTTAATGCGGTTGAACAAATACTTGTGCGCATTTGGTTGGTCATCCGCATTTGTCAATGCAGATGATCAAAGTCTTGTCCGCATCTTCCTTTGTTCTTCCACATTAGTCAATGTGGAAGAGTAACTTGTTCTTCAGCATTAGTATTATGTCTTCCGCATTAGTCAATACGGAAGTGTAAACACTGGTCCACAACAGAGTTTTGTCTTCCGCATTAACTAATGCGGAAGATAACACTTGTTATTTTCTTGGCAGATCTACATTCGCATTTCATCTTGGACTTGTGGGATTCCAGCTGAACAATCATCAATTCACCATTGAGTTGGCATGTATGATCCTTTCAGGGTGTAACAATACTCCCTCTAAGGATTATACAGCCTGGTTTTCCTCAATGTTTAGGAGGTGATTGATGTTGTGAAGATTCAGCTGGGTCTTTAGGAGGTAGTATGAATGCAGCTTTAGTGGGATCCAGGATAGCCTTGATCATGTTTACAAAATCATTGCTTCTAACATCCCGTCTCTACTCAGCACATGTATTTTCATTATGCTCATGTTGTAGACGGCTTCCATTGGTAACTTTTTCAATGAAATAGGTTCCCATATGGAGATTGTGGAAAGACCATCTCTGTGAATCAATAAACTCCCTCCCTCATCCACTTCCAGCCTAACAATATTTCCAAGTTGCAGTGGTGTTTTCTTCTTCTTTCTTTTGTCTCTTTTAATATTTATTCTATCATAGGCTAGTTTCAAAAACTTGATGCATTTCAGAAAGAAGTGCATGTCTTGTTCACCCAATTTGTTGTTTAACTCCCTAAACTGCCTGGTATAAATTTAGTGGATGTATGATTCATCAAGTAATCTTACTTCATATCCACTGAATAGTCTTATATCAGCTCCTTCTTTTCCTCCCCACCTCCTTTCAATCACCATCTCATAGGTTTTCTCATCATAGTACACATTTGAGATGGGAGTGGAAGAATGAGTACCAGATACTACTTTCCTCTTCAATGACTCAGTTGGCTTTACCTTCAACTCAGGGAATACAATTTTCTCTGCATCCATTTTTTTCTTCTTATCCAGGGGATTGACAAAAGTTTTATCTTTTCATAAGCAAATTGTCTTTAATGAATTGAAGTTGTTTGTTCTTCTGAACATCTTAAGTATGTTCTCAAATTCATATCCCCTGAACATAGCTGCATGATTGATCAGTTCAAGTTGAGCTAGCACCTTCAAATCATGAATCCCAAGGGCATTTACTAGAGCTGAGTACTCTGTAAAGAATTGTACTAGCCTTGAGATTCTCTTCACCATGAACATGTTCCATGTGCTGTCATACTTCCAGGCTATTATCTTCTGATCTACCTTGCCCTTGGGAGTGGAAACCCCTCTGATCAGTTCTGCAGTAGTTAGTTCTTCTTGCAGCTTCAACTGACATCTCTGCAAACCATTCAGGGTATTTGTGGAACACTAGGGCAAGTAGTTCTTGGCCTTTTTGGTTCAACAACATGTCTTCAGCTGACACTATGCTTCTGGGTTTGATCCTTGTCAATTCTTCTTCCAGTTTCTTGAGTTTATCTTTCTTTTCATTGATCAATTGAAGAGTTACAGCCTTTAAAGAATTTGTCTTCATGTTGGGAATCCTTCTTCTTGTGAATCCATGATTTGAGAGATATTCCTTCATTTCTTTATCATACATGTTATAGGATCAAGAAATAATGATTCATGGGATGAGGTTGATTTCTTAATTTGAGACAGTTTTTGTAGGAGACCCCTTCTTGGCAGTGGTATTTCATACCCTTTAGATTTCTTCAAAATGAGTCTTTATGTTTTGGAGTATCATTTGTCATTGTCTTCTCATATTCAGTGTCTATTGTTAGATCAAGCAACAATTTCACTTTCTCTTCCTCCTCCATTATTCTCTCATAGGTCATTCCAAACACTTCATCAGGATCATAGCCTTGATTGATCAAAAACTGGCTTTAATCATCAAGTCATCAGTTTGTGCTTTGGTTACCATGTCTTCCACTGTCTGTTCTGCTTTAATAGGACTGTCCATGAGAACATCCTTTTGAACTTCATATTCGTCAGCAATTTCTCCTTCTTCTAAATCAATTGCTCCAGCCAACTTTTTCAACCGAGCTTCTGCCTGCTCATGTTTTTCCAAAAATTCAGCAATTGCTGCTAAACTTCTTGGATCATCTTTTTGTTTCTTTGCTAGTTCTTCTTCAGTTATTGGTCTCTTACCTTTAGCTTTTTCAGCCAAATACTTCCTCTTTCGTGAGTAAGTTTGAAGTTGAGGGCTAGAGGTTTTAGATTGTTCTTCTAGTTCAGGGACCTTTTCAGGTGTACATGGCTCTTGATCCTTTATTTTACTTTTCTCACTTTCTTTCTGTTCAGTTTCAGTTTCTTCTTTCCTTTCTTGTTCATATCTTTCTTTGAGTTCTTCTTTTTGTTCTTCAGTTATGATATAGCAGAGATAATTTGCAGAGTTAATTCTTTTTCCAAAGGCACTGGTGATTTGGTAATAAAGATATTAGGCTCTGCCTCAGTTCTTTGATTGTTTATGAATTCCTAGAAATCATCATCAATGCTGAATTGTTCAGATGCAAAACTATCCAAAGCACTGAACAGTTCTTCAAATTCACCTTTTTCAGAGTCTGAATAACCAGTGTTCCCAGAATACACTACCATGTATAGGCTTTTGTCTTTGATCTAATTTTGACCTTCATCATCTACTTGTTCTGCATGCTCATCTATTAATTGGTTGTCATCATCATCAACCTTTTGTTGTTTTTCTTTCTCATCATCATCCTTCACTTCAGTTATTTTGATCATCATTTCAAGCTCGGATATTCTTTGTTCTTTCTCTCAGTTTCCTTTTCATGTTTTGAGATGATATTAGCTTGTTCTTCTATGATGTTTTCTTGTTCCCCTATTGCAATAGTTTGTATTTCAAGAGTATCTACATGTCCACTCACTTCTTCTCTTGAGTGTTTCAGTGCAGCTTTTAAATTCTCAATCTTTTTGTCTTGTTCTTTTCGTTCAACTACATATTTCTGTTTAAGTTCTTTGAATTCACATTCTTTCTCATCCAGTTCCAGGATTCTATCATTGATGATTCCTGCTCTCTGTTTAAGTTCTTTCCATCCTTCCCACTTTGAGTAACAACTCAGATATCAATTATCTTTTTCATCAGGCCTGTTGATGTTGGATTCAGCATAGCTCTCTGAAGGAGCAGCCTCAGAAGGTTCTTTCATAGCTTTGGTTTGATCATGATGATCCTCCTTATCAGAAGATGATTTGGATGATTTGGATGCACTTGTTGATCCTTCAGTTTCAGCAGGGTGATCAAGGGATGATGGTAAAGGTTGGTAAGGAGAAATAGGTGATTGGTGTGGTGATATTGGAGATTGATGATGTGGTGATATAGGTGTAGGTTGAGTGGTCATTAGTGGTGTTGGTTGTGGAGTTGAAAGTGATGATGGTTGAGGTAATGTTTGAAGAGATGGTTGTGTCGAAAGTTGTGGTATTTGTTGTGGTGATGGCATTGGTGATGGTATTGGGGATTGTATTGGAGATGGTATTGGGGATGGTATTGGTGATGGTATTGGAGATTGTATTGGAGATGGTATTGGGGATGGTATTGGTGATGGTATTAGAGATGGTATTGGGGATGGTATTGGTGATGGTATTAGTGATGGTTGTGGAGTTGGTTGAGCTATTGGTTGTGGAGGTGTTGTGCTTGACCTGCTTGATGTATTTGTTGAAGCATCCAAGGAAGAAGGGGTGAAGGGGCACACTGTAAAAGTTCCTTGGGTCCTTTTTCTTGATGTACTTATAGGATCTTGCATCATAATGAGGAATGTTAAGCACAGGTCCTTCATTAACAATGTAATGAAATGATTCATTGATTAGACATTGAATGAATCTGGGGTATATTAGAAACTTGTATCTCAACCCTTCTTGAATGTTGGAGATTAGGCCATTGAATACATATGTAGACATGTTAAACCGTCTGTTGGTGCACAGAGCACAGATTGCAAAAGATGCAAGGACTAGAATGTCAGTCCATCCTGTTTTTCTTTTAGACATACAATGTTGAAACATATGAATTAGGAATCTCCAAGGCAGATCCACTAATCCTTTGACTATCTGTTTTGCTACATAACTCCCTTCACAACCAATTTCAGAGAAAAATGTGGTTATTTCCTCATCATCCAATTCAAGAGGATCATTTGCATTATCATCTAATTGCAGACATCTTCTAACTGACTCTTCTGTGATCCTCAGAGTGAGTTCATTGTTGATTCTCCCAGTTAGAATTTTCACTCCATCCTCTTCAACCACTTCAGCTGATTCCCAGAATGACCTGTAGATTGTTGGTCATACTGTCATGGCATATGCTACCCTTGTGGTTGATAAGAATCTTATCATATCTCTAAGACTTTTGGCTTCAGGCACATGAGGGTTTAGATAACCACTGACGTTATGGAGCTTCCTCCATGTAAGATTTGCCATGTAATCTGCACAAGAGACATGTGTGTTAGTTAACAATTTTAACTTTAACTTTGATTTGATTTGTTAATGTGACTTTGATTTGTTACACAATTTTCTTTTTCACTTTGCTCTGTTTTTCGCAGTAAACATGATTATCATGGTTTTCAATATCAGTTGAATTCCTATCAATTTATATGTTTATTTGTCACACCCTCAAAATCCACTTGCGGAGTTTTACCGCGAGGTGTGTGAACAAACCAGGATCACAGTCAATAGTTACTCAGAACGACTCTAAATGCCATAATTTAAACAAAATCGACCAAAATACAAACTTTAAACAATGCGGAAGCGTTTTGAAAACAACACAAGTCAATAAAGTATAACTATGGCAAAACAAGTGCCAACCCAAAAGAGTAAACCGTAATTGTTAAAATGTTAAATTGTCTTGAAGAATCGTGTCTTAAAATGCAGTGAACCATGCAGTGCTCCTATGGCAAGCAAGCTAAGGACCTGAGAAAAGCATACTAAAATGTCAACACATAGGTTGGTGAGTTCAAGAGTTTGTGTTCAATAAACATGTAAACAGTTGTGATATATATAAGCAGCGTATGGTAATAGATAGGTAGTCTATTATCAGTAAATATTACTACATAGTGATTTTGCAATTGAAGCTGATTGTGATGGTTGTTGCCTCCTGTCACGACTTACCATGTCGTGACAATGTTCAATAGGACAAATTGCACCCGGTTGACCTCGAGTCACACAGGTGGGGCTCGTCAGACCCAGTAGTACTACCCAAGTTTCCCCGCTATTAAATATTACCAATTCAAAAGTGTGAGGACTTTTCCTATGGTAAACAGCACTATATTAATATTATACACAACTTAAATAATAAAAGCGTTCGTATAAATACCAGTATGCTATCTCCCCCAAAAGAGATTAGATAAAGAGTGGGGCATGAACTCACCTGATGTATGCAAAGGGTACATAGGGTTTATTTGAGAAACGAGAGGATAGCCAACCTTCAAAGGTTACCTAGATCATGTGAGTACATAAGTACGTGTAAATAAAAGACATGTGAAACCCTAATCATACCAAAACCAAAGACTCAAGCTTCCAGAAAAAATAGACACGTTTGACCTAGTTGACTCGTTTGACCTGTTGGTGACATTATGAGTTATAATTCAAATAAAGCCAATGAGCACATACAACATACATAATTAACATTCAAATAGTATCATACGTATGCTATATCAACCAGGTGTATCACTTAGATCATCATACAATCAAGTACTATACAAGTCATGCGAATCTAGAACATTAACATATCCATTAGTTATAATACAACTAACATGTCACACAAAGTTCAACCATTCATCACATGCCATGTGAAGCCACTCACGACTTCACATCCTAAACCCTGCTAATCCTACTAAGTAGGGGCCTTGTTGGACCAAAAGAACCAATAAGCCAAGATCAGAAAACCTCTAAGTCCCACATGGTATCACAACAACTGCTGAAAGCCTCATCAGTAGTTTGACAAGTGCTGAAGACTTCAACAGCTGAAGATCAAGTGCTGAAGACCTCAACAGCTGAAGAACCAAAGTGCTGAAGTACAATAGCTGAAGAACACAAGTGCTGAAGCTGAAAGACCAAAGTACTGAAGTACAACAGCTGAAGAGTTTACAAGTGCTGAAGATCAACAACTGATGTACAAGGTTTGAAGACAAAGACTGAAGACATCAGCTGATGATATCTACTGAAGTCATCAGCTGATGAAACACCTGAAGGTCAAAGTCTGAAGATCAAGTACTGAAGCCTCAGTAGTTTGTCACAACTGCTGAAGAGTACTTCTTCAGTAGTTGTGATATCAGTAGTTTTATATTTTTATGTTTCAGTAGTTTTGTAAAACGACTGAAGAGCTTGTTCTTCAGTCGTTGTAGTTTCAGTAGTTTTATATTTTGTACTTAACATGCTGATATGTTCTCAGTAGTTGTGAACATTTCAGTAGCTTGTTAAGAATTAGTTATTTTTGTATTAGATCTGCCAGTTGTCACTTTCCGTGATAACAGCAGTGATTGTTGCACTCTATATAAGGAGTGACAACTTATTGTAACCATGGTGGAATGAATGGAATGAACGAATGATTTGATTAGAAATATTCTACATCTATAAACATTCCTTGAAATCAGAATATATATTCTCTCCCTATAACCGTATGCGATCTTAATGTTTACAAGTATCGATTGCTTGCTACAATTTGTCTAATTCTAGTTTGTATTCCGCTGCTTTGTATCCTAATACATCAAACGTGTGATCGTTGATCCTGTCAAATGGTATCAGAGCAGGTTAATCATTGATCGATCTAATAATTGATCATTGAAACTGCTATTCAAGATCTAAGTTTGATTGAATTAGCTTTTGTTTTTGCAAGAAACGGTTATAGAGATTGAATTTTCTGTATTTGTGCTCATTCATCCTGAGATCTTTTCTTGGTTCTCATTGAGTTTGTTGTGGTCTGTCTAAAACTTTTAAAAGCTTGAACTAAATTGTTTTTGAACTGAAAATGACTACTCCTTCCAATGATCCACACAATACTGGTTCCTCAACCAAGCCACCTATGCTGGTTAGGAATGAGTATAACATATGGCAAAGACGTATGCTCCATCACCTGTCTGTTAACAGCGCAGGGTGTTGGACATCAGTGGTACATGGTCCACACAAGCCTATGGTGAATAACCCGGAAACCAATCAAATGGTTCCGAAGAGGAGGGAGCAATACTCAGATGAGGATAAGAAGTTGCTTGAAATTGATGCAAAAGCCCATGGAATTCTGGCCATGGCACTGCCAAATGAAATCTATTCTGGGCTAATGCATCATGAAACTGCCCATGACCTCTGGATTGCCTTGAAAGAACAATTTGGAGGAACAGATGAGGTCTTGGCAAATAATAGAGAAATTCTTGCCCAACAATATGAGACATTCTCTCATAGAAAGGGTGAGACACTGACTCAACAATATGAGCGGTTCTCTTGTTTGATCTCTGAACTAAAAATGGTCAAACTTGAATACACCAATATTCAGATGAATAACAGATTTCTCAGATCACTGCCTGAGAGGGGGACACATATACTATTGTCCTACGCTCCAGTGCAAGTTTGGACAAACTAGCTCTCACCCAACTCCATGGGAAACTGCTCACTTTTGAGAGAGAGATAGAACAGAAGAGAAAGCTGTCTTCATCTGGAAAGCTCACTGAAGACTTTGTACAAGGCAACACTGCCTTGGTGGGTCATGAGTCAGAATATGCTTCATCTGAATGCCAGTATGATGAGCATATTAATTTCTCTTCAAGCACTTCTGATTCTGCATTTGTGAGTATTGATGGTCAATTTACTGGGTGTAATAATGACAATCTATGTTTCATTATGGATGATCTCAAGGGGATTGCTGATGATGACTTAGAAGAGATGGATATTTTGAGCCAAATGGCCTTGATAAATATCAGATCTCAGAAGTTCTATAAAAGAACTGGAAGAAATTCCCAGGACTCTCTGGCAAAACCAAAGTTGGTTTTGACAAGAGCAAGTTGAGGTGTCACAAATGCCAAAGGCTTGGACACTTTGCAAGAGAGTGTAGATCAACTGGATCTAACTCCACTGCACCCTTGTGACTTTTCCTGGCAATAGTCAACAACACAGAGGGCAACATCCTGTCACCTCTAGTCATCATCCTCAACAACTGTAGGATTCTGTGTGCCCAAGACACTTAGAATATTGATGTGGTTAGTACGTCATGATCCAAGTCGGGTTATACCCAATAGCAAGCTTAGCAAACACCAAATAATATTTAATTGATGATGTGATCATGCAATAAAATATTAACACCAATTTAGAAAATGGGTTTTCTAAACAGTTGCATATGACATGGAACATTTTATTAGGATATTTTGTTCAATTATATTATTTGTAATGTTATTTATATTAGTTAGATGACATTACAATTAAAATGGCTACATATGTTATACAATTAATTGGTTAGTTGTATACATTTACTAAGAGATACCAAGTTATAAGACCATGTAACATTGTAATGTGTCTAATTTAAAAGGGGGGAAACCCTTTTCAAAGCCTTTTTGGCCGCCCCCTTATTGTGTTCCTATTGGACCACTTTGTTGATTAGATACACACAATTAAGGGGTCTTATATTTTTGCCTCTTGGACCAGCCATTTGAAGCATACACATGCAAAAGGCTCTCTCTCTCTTTCTCCCCTCTCTAGTTTCGGAAACCAGGCAGAAAGAAGGAGCTCCAGCAGCTTGTTTTGGTGTTCAATCCTAGCATACAAGGTGTTTTGTATAGTGCTTGGGGTATACGAAGCTTGAGGATCTCTACATTGAGTTCTTGGTCGATTCAAGCATCCAAACACTCCTCTAAGTCGATTTTCTGCTGGAGAAAGGTAGCCATTCACAGCCTCATATGGCTGTGATTTTATGTACATTAATGTTTGTTCATAGCTTGTCCATTCATATATTTAAGATCCCTATTGATTGGGTTTTGTTTTCCATCTTAAAACCACACTTAGAACACGAAAAATTTCAGATTATAAACTTGTTGTAATCCTATACATCCGCTGCGTTTTCTGAAAAGATTAAAAGGTTATACTATGTTTTAGTGTTCTTTCAAACCCTTCAATGGCATCAAGAGCCGGTTATATGGATGGCTTGCTTGATTCATCTTTTGAAATTGGTTTAAAAGATGATATTAGATATGTTATAGGCTGTTTTTGGGCTGGTACATTATATCTTGTTGAAATCCCCAACTTTCAAGGTTACATTACACATGCTTGTGATTAAACCTTGAAGGATATGTATGTTGAAATGTTGGTTGTTTGGACAATGATTAAAACCCGAAATTTCAGTTTATGTTGGCTGAAATTTGGGGTTTTAAATGGGGTTTTCATTATTTGAATAGATGATATGATCATTGGTTGTTAAAGTGCATAACCTAGCTTGTGGCCTTGTGTTGTTTGGATGTTTCAAGTGGTTGTTTTATTCATTCATTTGGTTGTAATATTTGTGTTTATTCATTGGGTTGTAATTATTCATTCATTTGGTTATGTAATAATAGATTAGGTTCATTTCCTTTACTAGAAAAATGTATTAGGATACAATTTTGTAAAAGGAAGATGTACAAGATCAAGACCCAAAGATGGACACAAAGACACAAGAAACATGGAGCATTTGGATGTGGTTTCTAGTGGGAGGTTCCTGGAACCTTTATGATATGTTTGACCCTTAGAAAGACCATAGACAACACTTGTGATGGCAAACAAGTGTTGTCAACATAAGGGCTATGGTTATGCACATATGATTGTTAATGTTTATGCTTGGTTGATTGTTTGTTGTCTTGATTGTTTGGTTGATATTTGGATATTCTAAGCAAACTAACTAACAATCTTAACAAGCTGAAAATGTTGGTTCTTTAAAGTTAATAAAAGTTATTAAAATGGTTTAATGATTTTAAAGATTAAAATTGGTTTTAATCAAAGGACCATAGGGTATCTTGTATTTGAAAGCATACAAATACAAGTACATAGAGTTTTCTAAACTAGAATTAAGAAATCTCTAAAATTTTTTTTAAACGAGATCAACACCGTCCTTTTACACAACACTTGAGTCACTTGGGAACTCTTAGTGGATAAAGATCACCCAACCATTTTGAGGGAACTTGTGATTTGAGGTGAGATGCCTTACTTATGGGATAAAGGTCACCTAACCATTTGTTTTGGCAAACTCACACGTGGGTGTAAGTAGGATGTCTTGATTTGCAAACCATGTAAATGGATCACCTAGAATGTGGTTTCCAAATGGTGTTGATGGGATTTTCATGCCGACTTTACATATGATGTTCAAGAGTCGATCCCATACCTCTAGAAGTTGCAAATGGTTGCAATCGTCAAACGTTGACCACCTTATTAATTTAAAACGTGGGATAAAGGTCACCTAACCACAATTTAAATGTAATATTGGGTTCTAGATTTTAATATAAAAGTCTTGTAAGACATTTGTTATTAAAATTACAATATCGAAAATACTAAATAAAACTTTGTTAAATTTTGTAGATGTCCTCTAATAATGATAATTCCGATAACTCATCCGCGTCCAACCAATCCCTACGAGCGATCCTCCAAAAGGAACGTCTAAACCATAACAACTTCATCGATTGGTATCGAAACTTGAGAATTGTTCTCAAGCAAGAGAGACGATCGTATGTTTTAGACGACCCTGTCCCCGATCAACCTAACGAGGATGATGAGAGGCCTTTAACGATTGGCTGAAATACACTGAGGACTCCGTCCAAGTGTCTTGTCTCATGCTAGCGAGCATGACTCCGGATCTCCAAAAGGAGTATGAACATCACGGAGCTTACGACATGATAACCCAGCTGAAGGAAACGTTCCAACAGCAAGCAAGGGTTGAGCGGTTCGAAACGGTTCGAGCGCTCCATGCATGTCGTATGGACGACAATCAATCTGTTTCATATTATGTACTTAAGATGAAAAGTCACATTGACCGCCTCGAGAGGCTTAATTGTCCCTTCTCGAAGGAATTGGCCACGGATTTGATCCTCAATGGCCTTACCAAAAGGTTCGAGACATTCGTGTTGAACTACAACATGAATGCTTGGGAAAAAGCATTGGTGAGCTTCACTCAATGCTCAAAACGGCCGAGGGGCCATGGGTAAAAGGGTTTTACCCGTTCTCACCATTAATGAAGGTGGGAACAACAAAAGCCTCGTCCCGCACCCAAGGCAAAGGTTGCCAAGGGTAAGGGACCCGCTTGGGGAAAAGGGAAAGGGGTGGCAAGGGTGCCACCCAAACCACAAGAGAAGAAGCAAAAGGTTGCTACAAATGACCCATGCTTCAAGTGTGGGGAGATTGGACATTGGGCAAGGAATTGTCCTGTCCATCTCCAAGAGTTGAAAGCCAAGAGGGATGCCGGGCAGACCTCAGGTACAATATACATGATTCATATTGATCTTAATGTTACATCTTCTAACACATGGGTATTGGATACCGGATGTGGAACTCACATTTGCAATTTGTTGCAGGGGTTCACAAGAAGTAGGGACTTCAAACAAGGGGATGTTAGCCTCTTCATGGAAATGGAACTAAAGTCTTAGTTGAAGCTCGTGGAGACTACATCCTGAGACTTCCAAGTGGTTTGGAAGTTATTTTGAAGAATGTTTTGTATGCTCCTAGTTTGACTAGGAACATTATTTCTGTATCCCAATTAAGACATTATGATTATGTATTATCTTTTATTGAAAATGATATTCATGTTTCTTTAAATGGTATGTTCTATTTTAAAGCTATTCCAATTAATGGTATTTATGAATTGGTTCATGAAAATACTTTAAATAGTTCATTGTACCAAACTAACACCAAGAAACTCAAGTTGGACTTAAGTGATACCTATCTTTGGCATTGTCGTCTTGGTCATATAACAAGAAACGTTTACAAACACTTCAAAAGAATGGTCTTTTAAAAACAAATGAATGTGATTCATTTGATGTTTGTGAGTCTTGTTTACAAGGTATGACTAAGGCACCCTTTAATGGAACTACCGAAAGGGCAAAAGATTTATTAGGAATCATACATTCGGATGTATGTGGTCCTTTTAAGCCAATGACTAGGAATGGTGAAAGGTACTTCATTACCTTTACCGACGATTATAGTCGCTATGGGTATGTGTACTTGTTAAGGCACAAAGACGAAGCTTTTGAAATGTTCAAAATCTTCAAATGAAGTAGAAAATCAACTCAACAAGTCAATTAAAATTCTTCGTACCGATAGAGGAGGTGAATACCTAAGTGATGCCTTTCAAAATCATCTTAGGAGTTGCGGGATTGTCTCACAACTCACTCCACCTCGAACACCATAACATAATGGTGTGTCTGAGGAGGAATCGAACCTTATTGGATATGGTCCGATCTATGATGGCTAGAAGCACATTACCTCTATCATTTTAGGGTTTCGCTCTGCTCTCCGCGGCCCGTATTCTAAATATGGCCCCAACCAAAAGGTAGAAAGGACACCTTTTGAGATATGGCATGGAAGAGTTCCATCCCTATCGTACTTAAGGGTTTGGGGATGTGAGGCTTATGTTAAGACTCCCACCCTAAACAAATTGGATGTCCGATCCACCAAGTGTATCTTTATTGGATATCCTAGAGATTCTATGGATATTATTTCTATGATCCAATGGAACAAAAGGTGTTTGTTGCCAGAAAGGGTGAGTTCTTAGAAGCAAAGTTCCTTATGGAAGGAGCTAGCAGTAGATAGTGGATCTTGAGGAAGATCAAGAACCACAGCCCGATGCACGTTTGGTTGAAACTAGCACTCAACATAAGGATGTTGAGGATGATCAAGTGGTTGATCAATACACACAACACGTTCGCAGAAGTGGTAGAACTAGTAATCCACCTGAAAGATATGGATTTTTCATGGATGGATGCTATGTGATAGATTCTGATGAACCAACCACATACCATGATGCAATGTCCAACACGGATTGTGACACAATGGCTTGAAGCCATGAACGTTGAGATGCATCCATGTATGACAATCAAGTATGGGACTTGGTTGTACCACCTCTTAACTCCAAGATAGTTGGAAGTAAGTGGGTTTTCAAGAAGAAAACCGATATGCATGGAAACTTGGATACTTATAAAGCTAGACTTGTAGCAAAAGGTTTCACTCAAACTCAAGGGGTTGATTATGATGAAACCTTCTCACCTGTTGCGATGCTAAAGTCTATAAGGATATTGTTTGCCATAGCTGCTCATTATGATTATGAGATTTGATGTTGCAAATGGATGTCAAAACCGCTTTCCTAAATGGATATCTTGAGGAAGATGTCTATATGGTTCAGCCTGAAGGTTTTGTCCATCCAATACATCCTAATAAAGTATGCAAGTTAAAGAAATCAATCTATGGATTAAAACAAGCATCAAGAAGCTGGAATCACCGTTTTGATGAGGAAGTAAAGAAATTTGGTTTCATCAAAAACCTGATGAGGCTTGTGTGTATAAGAAGGCTAGTGGAGCACAATAACTTTCCTAGTATTGTATGTTGATGACATACTGCTATTTGGAAATGACATTCCAACCTTGGAAGGTGTAAAAACCTGGCTTGGAAGTTGTTTTTCCATTAAGGATCTTGGTGAAGCCGCCTATATTCTGGGAATAAAGATCTATAGGGATAGATCAAGGCGGTTGATTGGTTTGAATCAAAGTGCATATATTGATAAAATCTTGAAAAGGTTCAACATGGAAAACTCTAAGAAAGTACCGTACCTATTCAAAGAGGAACGATGTTGAGTACGACTCAATGTCCAAGCTCAAAGGATGAGCAAGACAAAATGAAGGCAATCCCATACGCATCTGCTATAGGATCCATCATGTATGCAATGATATGCACTCGACCGACGTGTCATGCGCCTTAAGCATGACAAGCCGTTACCAGCAGAATCCTGGAAACAGCCATTGGATGGCTGTTAAGAACATACTTAAGTACCTAAGGAGGACAAGAGATATGTTCCTGATCTATGGATCTGGTGACGAGGAACTCGTTGTAAAAGGTTACACGGATGCAAGTTTCCAAACCGATCGTGACGATTCACGATCACAATCGAGATACATTTTCATTCTAAATGGAGGAGCTGTCTCTTGGAAGAGCTCCAAGCAGGATGTGGTGGCTCTATCAACTACAGAATCAGAATATGTCGCCGCCTCATTGGCAGCTCAAGAAGCTGCATGGTTAAAGAAATTCATTGCCGATCTAGGGGTTGTCCCCTCCATTCAGGACCCCCTAGAGATCTTTTGTGATAACGAGGGTGCGATTGCACAAATCAAGGAACCCCGTGCTCATCAAAAGACTAGGCATATTGAGCGGAGATTCAACTACATACGAGATGAAGTTGAAAAAGGAAAGATATGTATTCGCTAAGTTCACACGGATCAAAACGTTGCGGATCCTCTCACGAAGCTCCTTGAAAAGGCAAAGCATGAATGTCATACTTGTGCCATGGGACTTCGATATTCTAGTGATTGGATTTGATTTATAAATTTTGTATTTGGATATGTGGAACTTTCTATTATTTGAATAAAATTATTTGGTTATAATGTTTCAAATAATATTCCAATTTAGCATGTTTAATCCATGAGTAAAATGTTTACTCTAAATGTCCGTAGTCGTTCACACTTGTGGGAACAAGTTGAAGGTAAGACTATTATGAACTTGGATTGGTTGATATTCATAAGGATGAATATAGAGCAATGGGTTGCTACCAAGGTTCATAGATATTTGTGGGATACAAATATTGGACTAACCCGCATCTCAAATTTTACTACATGGAATCTTATTGATTGATCATAAGTAATTTTGAGTAAAGGCGAATATCATTTGGTATCCTCCGACCTGAGATAATATTGGTTTTTGATATTCAACAAGTATTACACCTTGAGCCTATTCTTGACTATCCTGAAATAGTGGACAGTACATAAGGATATGTTCAGGTATAACACGAGGTGTTTGTGAGAAACGTATGTAGTCAAGATGGAATTTGTTCCTCTTATTCGTTGAGAGTTAGATGTCTAAGGCCTGATTAAGTTAAATCAACAAGGATGATCATTCTGTGTCCTTGGATTTAACATGACATCTGTAACAAAAGGATAAATGGTTAATTCACCTAAATCTTTTCAAGTAGGGCACTTGAAAGGGATGATGTTATTGAATGGCTATAAGTCATGCGTATTAAGGGTAGTAAACCGTTGTTAGGCGGTATTTACTGCTTGCATCAATCTTCTATGAATCTTGGGCAAGTGGGAGATTGTAGGATTCTGTGTGCCCAAGACACTTAGAATATTGATGTGGTTAGTACGTCATGATCCAAGTCGGGTTATACCCAATAGCAAGCTTAGCAAACACCAAATAATATTTAATTGATGATGTGATCATGCAATAAAATATTAACACCAATTTAGAAATGGGTTTTCTAAACAAGTTGCATATGACATGGAACATTTTATTAGGATATTTTGTTCAATTATATTATTTGTAATGTTATTTATATTAGTTAGATGACATTACAAATTAAAATGGCTACATATGTTATACAATTAATTGGTTAGTTGTATACATTTACTAAGAGATACCAAGTTATAAGACCATGTAACATTGTAATGTGTCTAATTTTAAAAGGGGGGAAACCCATTTTCAAAGCCTTTTTGGCCGCCCCCTTATTGTGTTCCTATTGGACCACTTTGTTGATTAGATACACACAATTAAGGGGTCTTATATTTTTGCCTCTTGGACCAGCCATTTGAAGCATACACATGCAAAAGGCTCTCTCTCTCTTTCTCCCCTCTCTAGTTTCGGAAACCAGGCAGAAAGAAGGAGCTCCAGCAGCTTGTTTTGGTGTTCAATCCTAGCATACAAGGTGTTTTGTAATAGTGCTTGGGGTATACGAAGCTTGAGGATCCTACATTGAGTTCTTGGTCGATTCAAGCATCCAAAACACTCCTCTAAGTCGATTTTCTGCTGGAGAAAGGTAGCCATTCACAGCCTCATATGGCTGTGATTTTATGTACATTAATGTTTGTTCATAGCTTGTCCATTCATATATTTAAGATCCCTATTGATTTGGGTTTTGTTTTCCATCTTAAAACCACACTTAGAACACGAAAATTTCAGATTATAAACTTGTTGTAATCCTATACATCCGCTGCGTTTTCTGAAAAGATTAAAAGGT
The DNA here is from genome assembly GCA_025506515.1 of Flaveria trinervia. NCBI lineage: Eukaryota > Viridiplantae > Streptophyta > Magnoliopsida > Asterales > Asteraceae > Flaveria > Flaveria trinervia. Next base: position 57,083 of record JACCIX010000554.1, read on the forward strand.
TATACTATGTTTTAGTGTTCTTTCAAACCCTTCAACAACAATCTCCGGCATATTTTGTTCCTCAGGGTCAAATGCCATATCCGTACCCTTGTTATTACATGCCACAGTAAAATCAAGTTCAAGTTCCTATGACACCACAACCTCATGCACTACCAGAATCTCAGCCTTCCCAATCTCATCAACAACCTCAATCTCAACAACACAGCTTCTTCACCCCAGGAGTTGTTGACTGGAGCAGTTTACCAGATGACTTGTCTGGTCATGATCAACAGTTCTCAGGTGCTGGTCAACATGGTGGTGACAGTCCCTTTGGGAATCTAGCTCTTATGGCTTTGGAGTCTGCTGATACTTCATTTTCCAATGCCTCTACACCTCAGGTATCACAGGTATCCTCTGAAGCAAAAGCCAAATTATGTTTTGAACCATGCATAGCAGCATTTGCTTCCATTAGAGAAGCAAATGTAGCTCTAATTAATAAGAACATTGAGCTAGAACAAATAATTTCCAAAAACAAAGCTGAGTTGAGTTTGTGCTCAAAGATAAAAATGATGAGATTTATAAACTGAATTGCCAAATAATTGATGATAAGGCTAGAGAAGAAGTACTTCTAGAGAAGTACAAAGATCTCAAAGAAACCTTGCAGTTACCCAGGTCGAGTGTGATAGATGGGTACAATCATGCAAAGGTTTTGAAATGCTTCTTAGTAAGCAATCTGCTTCAAATGTGAAGTTTGGAATTGGTTACAATCACACTGCTCCACCTACAGATTTTACCCCAAGAGCAGAGGTAGAATCTGGTGGTGAGAGTGATAACCAATCCATCACATCATGTGATCTACCTTCTGATACAGCACAATCAGAAGTAGCAGTCAGCATCAAGCCCTCCTTGAACCTATCAGCTGATGTTGATGGTTCAAATGCTGACATTCACATGATTAATGAGTTGATCAACTCAAGAGTTAATCCTGAAGGTTCTGAAAGGACTAGAGAGCAGGATTTAACACCTGAAGTTCAAACTTCAACTGTTGTCAGTACTGAAGAGAAGAAAACTGGCAGTAGAAAGAGTTTGAAGACTACTAAAGAGGTAGTCAAGAAAGCAACCAATGTTTCCAAAGCATTGAAGAACAAGTCTTCTGTTGCTTCACCCTCTTCAGTTGGTGATCAACCTAAGGTGAAGAAGAAACCATGTGAAGTATGTGGTTTGTTCAATCATCTTACAGATGATTGTTGGTACAAAAGAGGTTCCAAACTCAAACAAAAAGAAGAAATTAATGAGAAAATGGTGGAATGAATGGAATGAACGAATGATTTGATTAGAAATATTCTACATCTATAAACATTCCTTGAAATCAGAATATATATTCTCTCCCTATAACCGTATGCGATCTTAATGCTTACAAGTATCGATTGCTTGCTACAATTTGTCTAATTCTAGTTTGTATTCCGCTGCTTTGTATCCTAATACATCAAACGTGTGATCGCTGATCCTGTCAAATGGTATCAGAGCAGGTTATATAACTACTGATGACTAATACCAAGTCTTCTGTTGTTTACAACAGCTGATGACAAAACCACTGTCTTCAGTAGTTTCATAACTACTGATGACAAACACCAAGTCCTCAGTTGTTTCAATCATCTGAAGTCAAACCACGGTCTTCAGTAGTTTTCTAAACTACTGATGCCTAACACCACGACTTCAGCTGTTTCAACGTCTGAAAGGGTAATACCATGTCAACGGTCGTTTAAAACTACTGATGACTAACACCACATCCTTCGGTCGTTTCCTTACCCGTACCCTATATATATCCCTAACCTTAGCTCTCATTGCTTCATCTTCTTCAAACCTAACGTTCCTCTCCAAAACTTCCCTCTTCTCAATGGCGTCTATGCAAATTAAACCGCGACACAACTGCGTTGCCTACCTCACTAAATCGCCCATCTGGACTAAGTTCGATACTGCTATCGATCTTATGGTCAGTCCAATACAACACGGCATTTCTTCTGAATCCCATTTTACATGCCGAATCCTTGCACCAATTTTGGATGAACGTTACTGTTACCACTGGGGAGAACAACACACCATCCCTCCGGTCGGTCGTCAACACCAAAGAAGTAGTCATCACTCCTGCAATAATCCGCCAAATTCTTCAACTGAATGATGCTACTTCTCCTGCTGGATATCGAAGGGCACCATAGATCTATCCTTTGCTCAACATGGATATCAAGGCGATCTCAGTTCCTCCACTATCATGAAGAAACACTTTAATGACGCTGAGCGCCTGATCTTTCACATGGTGAATGTATGTTTGGCCCCTAAGACGTCGTCTTGGGATCAAATGTCCACCAATGGCAGCAGGTAATGTATTCTATTCTTGAGCAACAACCACTTAATTTTTCTGAAATAATATTTTTAGAGCTCAAGGATATGGCTCAAAAACTAACTGCCAACCGTTGGATACTATATCCACGGTTCATCATGGCCATTATTACAGACCAGCTTAACGCTGAGGGACTTGTTGGCTTGGGAGTCCCTGCTACGGCTATTCTGCCCGAAGTATACTCCCGACACAACTCTGACCGGACACTCAAAATGGCTGCCAAGCTGCGAAAACCCACGCAGCTGGAACCCACAGCCACCACCTCAAAATCCAAAGTCCCCACCAAACCACCAAAAAGAAACCCAAAACGGCTACTCAGGGAATTGAGTCCCCTGAGGATGCCCCTGCAACACAAACGCAGGATATATCCACTAGTCCAAACCCCCTAGTGGATACAATGACTCCTCCAGCCATAGCCGCTTAGGCTTCCTCTCAACAGGGGCCTGCAGCAACCACCCAAGGGGCACCTACATATCTGGGATCTTCCTCACTTGAGGAGATTGCCATTGAAGAGCACCAACCTCCCCAGGTGCACACTGCTTCTATCCCTTCACCCCAAACAACCGCCCCTCACAGCACAACTTTAATAGTTGCACAAGTGTTGACTCAATTGCACTCCTCACCCCCTCCCCAGAAACCACTTACTACTGGGAATACCTCTACAATTGAGGGGGAGTAACACAGTGCACTTGAGAACCCACAACACAGGGGTTTCCCACTTCTATCTCCTGGTGTAGACAAGGAGCTTAGAATATCTGGTGAGGCTGCCACCTCCTCTGACTCAGCACATGACCAGAGTGAGGCTGGTAACATTGCTAAGACCTCACTAGAGGAAACAGCTGATGATGGACATTGTCCTGAGGCTGGAAGTCCCCAGTACCAAGCACAAGGGGCACATGCACCAACTGGTCTACACCCAGTGCATGTAAATCCTGCTCTAAGCACGAGGTCAACTGATTCAGCTTCGGATGATGATGACCTGGGCTTTTTCTATGATGTTCTTGCCCAGAACACAATCCTTGAAGAGAAAGTCAGTAGGCTGCAAAACCTACTTGACCAACTCTCACAAGGAGAAAGACCGTCTGCCTCTATCCACCCACAGATGGCACCTTCACTTGAAGGTTTCCCAAACACCGAGCCACTCCAAAATCAACCACCTGCCTCTGCTTCAGGCCCTACTTCTCAGGAACAGAACCCTCCTGAGCAAATAGGTGCTGTACTCCAAAATTCCCTCCCTCTCATCACACCCATAATCACTGATATAGTGATCAAAGCCATTGATGAGAGGCTTTCCTCAACATTACAGCCCTTGGTTGATGCTGCTGTCCAAAAGACTCTTTCTGCGGTACAAACCCCTTCCTCCAATGCAACCAAAAGGGGGAGAGTACTGCAGTGAAAGAAAAGAAGAGGAAAAGATCCGAGGAAAAGAAGGAAGCGAAGCAAGCCCAAAAGGAGGAGAAAGAACAGCAACCAATGCTCACCTACAAGTGAAAGAAAGGTGCTGATGAGCACATTGCTGAAGATAAGCCTTGGAGCTACTGATAAAAGAGGCTGATGCCGAACACAGCAGATCAATGGACAACATCATTGATCAGCTGTTTAGGCAAGGCCATGACACCAATAAACTTGACTCTGAGATTCGACGACTAGAGATTGAAGAAATCCAGAATAGATGGGCAAGTTATGAAGTGTTAGAAAGAGAAAGGCTTGAAATCATGATAAGATTTATTTCAAAATATCTTGGAAGATCAATGATTGAAATCAAAGCTTGGTCCAGGGACAGTATCTTGGCAATCACCACCAAGATCTGTTCGTCTGAAGCATACACTAAGGGCTTGTTATTGAAGCTTTGAATGAAGCGGGTGCTGGGAGCAGGACTAAGCTAGCCAAGCAATCAAAAGCCACACTCACCTCAAGGATGCTAGCACAGCCTGTCAACATTCCCACACCAAAACCACCCAAAACACAACCCACCAAACCAACTCCCTTACCCTCAAAACCCATAGCCGATGATATACCCTTGAAGAAGAGAGAAGGATATTGAGGCTAGAAGAAGATGAAGAAGATGATGAAGACAGGCTGCCGCTCTCAGCTGTGATTCAGTTGCCTAAGGCCACAAGTCACTCCTCAGCAATTACTCCTGAAGTCTAGAGACAAATGGTTAAAGTGAAGCTAGAAGAAGAAGAGCTTCATAAACAGCATGATGAGGAATTGCTGAAGAGAGTTGACAAAGCTTATGCAGCCACATCTTCTATCATCAATATGAAGGAGCAAGCCCTCAGACTTTACACTCTCAGGCATACCTTTCAATATCAAAAGGAAAGAGTGAGGATTTGGCCTGATCCCAGGGTCTCTCACAGAATTCATAAGAACAATATACCTCGGAGATACATTGGCCAGGTGAAAAAGATCGTAGATGAAGTGATCTCTCTGGTCTTTGTAGTTTCACCCTGGGAAATCCTAGAAGACTTCAAGAAGGCCTACAAAGCTAATCTAACCCCTCAGAAGATTCTGGAAAACAAAATAGTGAAAAAGGGGTTAGTTTACAAGAGGCTTGAGGAAGTCAGAAAAATGAGCTCCGGTTGTTCCTAGAGGGTAATCACCCGGATGAGTTTGCTTACAGAATAATAACAACTGTGGAGCTAAAGAATAGGAAACAGACCAAATACCTGTCTGAGTATTATGGGTCAGAATCATTGTTTGATGGAGGTGCTAAAGAGCTAACCATGGAGGAACAAATCACCCTCCTTGAGGCCTACACAAGAGAGTCGTACAGACTCATTATGGGGAAGTGAATCTCATGAATGGGATAACAACTCTGTGTCCTGTTCCCCAAAACAGAGTTCCCATTCATACTCTGCCAAACAAATATTTGAGGTTCTTCCCAGGCCGGAGCTTACATGGGTCATCTTCTCTACTGATCAAGAAGGAAAAAGACCAACATTTTGCCATCAATAAGTAGGAGAATAAATAAGTTAGAGGTTTTGGCTGCATTGGTTCAGGGGGAGTTTGTTGGACCAAAAGAACCAATGAGCCAAGATCAGAAAACCTCTAAGTCCCACATGGTATCACAACAACTGCTGAAAGCCTCATCAGTAGTTTGACAAGTGCTGAAGACTTCAACAGCTGAAGATCAAGTGCTGAAGACCTCAACAGCTGAAGAACCAAAGTGCTAAAGTACAACAGCTGAAGAACACAAGTGCTGAAGCTGAAAGACCAAAGTACTGAAGTACAACAGCTGAAGAGTTTACAAGTGCTGAAGATCAACAACTGATGTACAAGGTCTGAAGACAAAGACTGAAGACATCAGCTGATGATATCTACTGAAGTCATCAGCTGATGAAACACCTGAAGGTCAAAGTCTGAAGATCAAGTACTGAAGCCTCAGTAGTTTGTCACAACTGCTGAAGAGTACTTCTTCAGTAGTTGTGATATCAGTAGTTTTATATTTTTATGTTCAGTAGTTTGTAAAACGACTGAAGAGCTTGTTCTTCAGTCGTTGTAGTTTCAGTAGTTTTATATTTTGTACTTAACATGCTGATATGTTCTCAGTAGTTGTGAACATTTCAGTAGCTGTTAAGAATTAGTTATTTTTGTATTAGATCTGCCAGTTGTTACTTTCCGTGATAACAGCAGTGATTGTTGCACTCTATATATGGAGTGACAACTTATTGTAAATGGGGAATGAATGGAATGAACGAATGATTTGATTAGAAATATTCTACATCTATAAACATTCCTTGAAATCAGAAATATATATTCTCTCCCTATAACCGTATGCGATCTTAATGCTTACAAGTATCGATTGCTTGCTACAATTTGTCTAATTCTAGTTTGTATTCCGGCTTGTATCCTAATACATCAAACGTCGCTGATCCTGTCAGCCTCAGATCCGCACGCGTGTATAATGATCTTAACCATATTCTTTAAGCATATGCATTGCATTCACAACATCACAACAATCAATTACCAGTCCCAAGCATGATGTCCTACTACTACAACATCCAAACCTACATGACCACCAAAGTCCAAATATCACCATGATTATCCAAGCATGCCGTACAACTAATTTAACACGTTCTATCACCCTAGAATTTATCCTTGAACATACTAGCAGGCTCCTATCATTCCAAACATGATCATAACATCATACTTCAACGTTTACACAAATAAAGTTCCCTTTTGGAAAGAACATCCCATAATCTATCAAACATCCAAAGCATACATGAATCATCAATAATATACCAATTCAAGCTCATACTAACATCTAAGCATGATCAACCACATCCAAACATCATAATTCATCAATTCATATCCAAAAGTTACTATCTTTAGTAATGTATGAACTATAACATGTTTTCTTGAATTTCCAATGATCACAACAACAATCTAACATCTAATTATCACCATGAAACATCAATAGCATCATAACATCCATAGTTCAACATTTCATGCAAATAAAGTTACTATTATTAGTAACCTATGAACATCAACCCTAAATCATCAATTTCTTGCAAGATTCATGATTCCTAACATTCATACAACTTATTAATCACCACACATTCATCAAACAATCATCATTCACCCCAATCATGCCCAAACTCGAATTAGGGTTTGACTAGAATCAAAACCCATGATTAACCCACTAACAACATGTAATTCATCCATGATCGACGTTAACTAACATGTATTCAACCTAACTAACATATAAACATCATCAAACAACATCCAATTCGATCCATGAGGGTCAATTTCACTTCCAAGATTTGGCCATAAAACAAACATCACAAAAAACATGAAAAATCTAACCTTTAAACGAGTTATAACTTGCAATTGATGATTCTAACGTGTTCTAAACTTGAAATCGACCAAAATCGATGCTTCCTTGATGATTCTAGGCTGATTCGAAGAGAAGAGGGGAAGAGAGTTTGATCGCGCCGAAGGGGGTGGAAGGGTTGTGTTTGTTTTATTAAAATTTAATTTACATATTACCCTTTTAACCCTTGTAATTTGTATTTTATAAAAACTAGGCTTTAAACTCTTTGTAAAGTGTTTTAACTTCATAATATAAAGATATAAACTTATAAAATTCATTATATATCTTATCTATATAAAAACACAAGACATACAAATAAATAGGCACGTTTCCGCGTTACGCGATAAATTTTCTAATTAACCTTTTAAAAATGTGTAAACACATAAACATAACCAATATTCACATAATCACTTAGATTCACATCAAGTTAACATTACTCATTATTATTAGGTCACCAACGTTAAACGACAACTAGTGTGTGCTCACGACAAGTGTATACAAGACTTAACGGAACTAACGGAGTTTGGTAACGGAAATTTACCGGATGTCACATTATCCCCATGTTGAAAGAATTTTCTTCTAGAAAATTGCGTTACATGGTGAGAGTGTTCCATCACTGGTTTCCATCACTGGTCTACTGCATTGGCACACAGAAATCGAAATCGAGTGAGTTTTGGAGGAGTTGTCACATCATCCCCATGTTGAAAGAAATTTCGTCCCGAAATTTTAAATCAATACCTTTGTTTGCTGGCATCGTCCCTTCGAATAGTTGAGGGTACTTAAGCTTCATTTGATCTTCCCGTTCCATGTGAATTCCGGTCCACGTCGCGAATTCCAACGGATTTTAACAATAGGTATCTTGCTCTGCTTAAGTGTTTTCACCTCACGGTCCATCACCTCCACTGGTTCCTCAATAAAACGCAATTGTTCATCCACTTGAATTTCTTCTAGTGGCACGACCGTCGTTTCATCAGTTATGCACTTCTTCAAGTTTGACACGTGAAATACATCATGAATTCCACTTAGCGAATCAGGTAGGGCTAATCGATAGGCTACTGGACCTATTCTTTCCACTATCTCAAATGGTCCAACGTACCTCGGATTTAGTTTCCCTCGTTTACCAAACCGACTACGCCTTTCCATGGTGAGACTTTCAACAAAACCTTGTCACCAACCTGAAACTCTAAAGGTTTCCGTCTCTTGTCAGCATAACTCTTTTGCCTGTCCCGCGCTGCAGCCATACGGTTCCGTATCTGTATAATTTTCTCAGTCGTCTCATGAATTAACTCGGGACCTGTTATCTGACTATCACCAATTTCTGCCCAGCAAACCGGTGATCGACATTTTCTCCCATACAACGCCTCGAAAGGTGCTGCCTGTATACTAGTGTGATAACTGTTGTTATAAGAAAACTCCACCAATGGCAGGTGAATTTCCCAGTTATTCCCGAAGTCAATCACACAAGCACGTAGCATATCCTCCAACGTCTGTATAGTACGCTCACTCTGACCATCCGTCTGTGGATGATATGCAGTACTCATATCCAAACGTGTACCCAAGGATTTCTGCAATGATTGCCAGAAATGTGACGTGAAACGAGCGTCACGGTCGGAGATAATTGAGATCGGTACCCGTGTCTCGAAACGATCTCCTTGAGGTACAGGCGAGTTAACTTCTCCATCTTGTCGGTTTCCTTTATTGCAAGGAAATGAGCAGACTTTGTCAATCGATCCACAATAACCCATATCGTGTCACAACCAGTACTAGTCCGGGGTAGCTTAGTAATAAAATCCATGGAGATTTGTTCCCATTTCCACATTGGAATCTCGGGTTGTTGTAATAGTCCGGATGGTTTTTGATATTCCACTTTTACCTTCGAGCAGGTCAAACACTTACTCACATACATAGCTACATCCGCTTTCATGTTAGGCCACCAATAGTGAGCCTTTAGGTCATGATACATCTTGTCGGATCCGGGATGTATAGAATACTTAGATTTGTGTGCCTCGCTCATAACTAAATCTCTCAGATTTCCATGAACAGGCACCCAAAGTCTATCCATGAAATACCGAATTCCACCCTCTTTCATCACTAGCTGCTTATCCATTCCCCTTAACAATTCAGAACCAATATTTTCCACCTTTAAAGCTTCTATTTGTGCCTCCTAACTTGTTCGGGCAGTTGGGTACTGATAGTAAGCTGTAAAGCTCGCACCCGTCGGGGTTAGCTGTTCCTTCCTGCTTAAAGCATCGGCAACTACGTTCGCCTTTCCCGGATGATACTTAATTGCGCAATCATAATCATTTAGTAGTTCCACCCAACGTCGCTGCCTCATATTCAACTTTTTTGCTCAAAGATATGTTGAAGACTCTTGTGATCGGGGTGTAGATGCACTTGGTACCGTACAATAATGTCTCCAGATCTTTAAGGCAAAAAACTACTGCACCCAATTCTAAGTCATGGGTAGTATAGTTCTTCTCATGAACCTTTAGTTGTCTCGAGGCGTAAGCTATCACCTTGTCTCGTTGCATCAAGACACACCCAATCCTTGAATGGATGCATCGCAATACACCACAAAGTCATCTGTTCCCTCGTAATGCTAATATGGGGCAGTACAGAGTTTTTGTTTTAATAATTGGAAAGCTGATTCTTGACTCTCAGTCCATTTGTATGTCGTTCCTTTGTGAGTCAAGGCTGTGAGAGGTTGTGCGATCTTAGAAAATCCTTCTATGAATCGGCGGTAATATCCTGCTAATCCTAGAAATTGCCTTATCCTCGCTGGTGTGGGTGTAGTCCAATTCTTTATCGCCTCAATTTTCGCAGGATCAACGTGTAGTCCTTTCTCATTAACAATATGACCTAGGAATTGTACCTCTCTTATCCAAAAGTCACACTTTGAGAATTTAGCATACAGCTGCTCATTTTTCAACAGTTCCAAGATCATTCGTAAGTGCTCTTCATGCTCCTCCTTGGTCCTAGAGTATATCAGTATATCATCGATGAACACAATGACAAACTGATCAAGATAAGGTTTGCACACGCGGTTCATGAGGTCCATGAACACAGCAGGTGCATTAGTCAACCCAAAAGGCATGACCAAGAACTCATAATGATCATAACGAGTACGAAATGCAGTCTTGGGAATGTCTTCTTCTCGAACTCTGAGTTGATGATAACCAGATCTCAAGTCAATCTTCGAGTAATAGCTTGATCCTTGAAGCTGATCGAACAAGTCGTCGATACGAGGTAAAGGGTATCGGTTCTTGACTGTTACTTTGTTTAACTCTCGATAATCGATGCACATCCGGAATGTGCCATCCTTCTTCTTAACAAAGAGTACAGGAGCTCCCCAAGGTGATGTACTAGGTCGAATAAAGCCCTTATCCAAAAGCTGCTGAAGTTGTGACGACAACTCCTGTAGTTCGTTTGGTGCTAATCGATAAGGTGCTCTAGCAATCGGAGCTGCGCCGGGAGTTAATTCAATCTGGAATTCCACTTGGCGGTGTGGTGGTAATCCAGGAAGATCTTCTGGGAACACCTCCGGAAAGTCGCGTACTATGGGAATATCCTCCATGCTCTTTTCTCCTACCTGCTTGTCGTTACAAGTGCTAGAATAGCCACACGGCCCTTTCGTAACAACTTTTTGGCTTTCATATATGAGATGATGCCTATCACAGCACCACTCCTATCACCTTTGACGGTAAGAATTTGATCACCAACCGGGATCCGTATAATCTTCTCGTGACATATGACTTCCGCTTGCTTGCTAGAGAGCCAATCCATGCCTATCACAACATCAAAACTCCCCAGCGTAACAGGCATGAGATCTATAGCGAAAATATGACCAGCAAGTTCTATCCTACAGTCTTTAAGGATATGCGTTACATGGATTTGTTTACCGTCGGCTAATTCCACAGTGTATTTAGATTCTAAAGCAGAGGGTATATCACTTAAAAGACTACAGAATTTTAAGGACACAAAAACTCCTATGGGCTCCAGTATCAATAGTACCGTAGCAAAACAACCATTAGCAGGGAATCTACCGGTAACATTGTGGGATCATTTAGAGCCTCACTGAGCCAATGACGAAGGCTCTCCCTTTGGCTCCATCTTTATTGCCGCCATTTCCACTGCCATTTCCACCATTGTTGTTATTATTACCATTGTTGTTGTTGTTACCATGGTTGTTGGTGTGTTGTTGTTGTTGTTGTTGCCATTTCCGTTCCTCCTTAGTTGTGGGTAGTTTCGCTTGTAATGCCCTTCTTTCCCACATTCAAAACACCCTTGGGAGTTTCTTGAGATTGTTGTGGCCTCCTCATTAGTTCACCACGGCAATCCTTCGCAGCATGCCCAATCTTTCCACAACGTTGACACTTGAAGCTATCACACCGTCCCACATAGTGGTAGTTACACCGTGGGCATTCGGGATGCCTGCCGTCGTAACCGCTGGGTCCTTGTTATTTGGGGCAGTTTGGTTGAAATTACGGTTATTATCGAACCGCCACTGCTGCTACTGAACTGGCTGTTGCTGCTGTTGGGATTGTTGTTGACCGCCCGACGATGATGATGATGATTTGTTATTGCTGTTGCTGGAGCATCCCACTTCCTTTGTTGTCGGCACGCTCACCACAGCGCCCCGTTTGGGTAACCGCCTTGCTCTACCGCCTGATCAGTAAGTTTATGGGCAATTGGATGGCCTGCTGAATCGTAGTCGGTTAGAAGCTGTTACCATACTTTGGATTTCAGGCACCAATCCTCGTATGTAGTGCTCTTCTCTTATGTGTCTCATTAACCATTCCTGGACATAATGTAGCCAATCATGAGTACGGGTCGTGTAAGCCTCAATTTTCTGAACCCTTCATCTTGATTGCCAGAATTCCATCTCCAGTTTTTGCCCTCGTTTCGAGGACAGTACTCCTCGATCATCATATCCTTGAACTCATTCCAGGGAAGCCATTGCCATCGCTTGTCCAAGCATCTGACTTGCCGCGTTCCACCAAGACAGAGCATCACCCTCCAAAGTCCTGGTGGCATACTTTACTATCCGCCGTGGACAGTACATTTGGAGAAAACGGACTCAGTCTTCTCGAACCAGCATACAAGCCTACAGCACCCTCGGTACCGCTGTAGGTGTGTGGTTTACAGTCCATAAGGACTTGTATGTACACACGGGTGGTCCTGTTTAACACAACACACATTAATCAAACATCCCCTACAGTTATAAAGGATATCAGATTTGTTTTTCTGTCATTTTTACCTGCTGGCTGACCCGCGTGGGCAGCAGCCACTACCGCCTGAACATGCTCATTAATTAGAGCAGCCAATTCTGCGGGAACATGTTAATAGCACCACCACCCTGTTCTCCGTGCCACGTCCACGTCCACGTCCACGACCACGTCCACTCCACGTCCACGTCCACGAGCGTCCTTCTTTTCACTTTATGTTCACAATACAATAATGAGTAACATCATACACATTTAACTCATTGAAGCTTAGTAAACAGTAAATGAAGAAATAACGTATCATCACAACACACATTCATAACAAAAATAATAACCAACGTAAATAATTGCAATAAGTCACAATGTATTTAGCAATGTCAAAATTGAAGTTTGTCGTTCGTGTGGGGAAACAACCCTTCCCACATAGGTTTCAAAAGAAAACTACGTAGTCTAAGTCATATAAAGAAGTCAATCGCAATGTCTGACCCATCACTATCATCCTCCATCTCCTCCGGTTCCTCTTCCTCGGGTCCCTCCTCGGGATCCTCCTCATCCTTAGAGTCTGCGGCAGGAGCAGGAGCTATAGCAATCTGAAGTGCTGTAATTCTGGCTTCTAAATGGCAATCCTATATCGGCTATGGCGTC
>JACCIX010000390.1:0-69915 GCA_025506515.1 Flaveria trinervia
AAATTAATACTAGTTCACAATTTCATTCTTTGTTGAATCATTTTTGTATTGAATTGTTCAAATTCCGTGTTCATATTCTCAATTAGTTCAATAGTCGTTATCACACCGCATATAGCCGCGGATATAACTTTAACTTAGAAAACAAGCAGAATGCTGCAAATACAAAAATTCCAAACCAAGAACACACTGTTTAGAACAATTTTTTTGGGTTTCATGTATGAGTTGCAGTTAAATTTGAAGGAACATTAACGACAATGGATGTGCCTTCAAGTTTTTCTAATTTAAGCAAATCCCACGAGGCTAATGAATATAACGTGGTGTAAATAGATGAGTATGGGTTTAAATTATATGTGACGTATGGTCGTTGATAATTTTACAATTAAATAACATGTATATAATATACTAATAGTCAGCTGAATTTGATAAACACTAGATTGTGATAAATAAAAAACACATGTCGAAAACCATCAGAACTATACATATTTCCACATATATACCCACAAAACATGGTCTTTATATACGTCCCATCATTCATGCATATGCGTTTCATAAATTTGAAAGACACACGTACATATACTTAGCTAGATTCTCTAATCATGCATGTTCTTCACATGAACAAAGGAGAAGGTGAGACTAGCTATGCCAAAAACTCACAACTTCAGGTAAAAATAGATGTACTATTTCATAATTTTTGTGAAAGTAAACCCAATAAAATTAACATAGAAGGTACGAGTGCAGAAGAAGATAATATCCGTTGGTAGTTCAATGATGGAAGCTGCCATAGTAAACATCTTGTCGGAGGTGAACCCGAAGAGCATGGGGGTTGCAGACCTGGGTTACTCTTCTGGACCCAACTCCTTAACAGTGGTCTCTCAAATAATCCACATTGTGGATGCTGCTAGCCGAAAGATGGGTATATGTGTGCCAGAACTAAGGGTGTCATTGAACGATCTCTATGGCAACGACTTTAACAACGTGTTTAAGTCGTTGCCAGAGCTTTACAAGAGCTTGAAAAATGATTATGCTATTGAAGGATGCTATGTTTATGGAGTGCCTGGGTCATTTTATGGCAGATTGTTTCCTACCCGCAGTCTTCATTTTGTTCATTCTTCTTCGAGTCTTCATTGGTTGTCTCAGGTTTGTATCTTTAGAGGTTGTTTCATTTCATTTTAGGATTTAGGGCACTATTTTTATCTAAAAAAAGTGTTCAATAATATTATTAATAAGTAAGATAATTATTTAATAAAATAAAGATACCATAAAATTTTGTTGAAATATGGCACATGTTATGTTTTATTAAAAAACTCTAATGTTAAGGGCATTCTAGTCTTTTACTATTTTTCCCTCCTTTCTCATGTACTAGTTTTATTACAATAACATAATAACCTATGTGTTAGTGATTTGATGCTTCTTAGTACGTGAACACATGTGTAAAAGATAGTGCTAAATACTTTAACACGTGTAAAGAATTCAATGAAGATTTTTACACATGTGTATGTTTTGTATAGTGTAATCCATGTAGCAGTTTTACATGAGTAAACATAAAAAAAGATAAAATATGTAATAATTAATTAAACATGAGTGAAAAACATTTACATAAATCAGAATGAATCTACATCTAAGCCATAAAAATATACAAATCACAAAAAAACTGTATGATCCTTTTGTTGATTTTACCCTATTCACATCTTAAATTTGGACTATTCAGCATCTCTTGAAAAATAAAACCATGATGTGATATGATTTTGGCAACTTTTAAGGTAGATAATCACAAATCCAAAAAAAGAGCTTATACACATATGTGTATTCAATATACACATGTGTAACTGTGTAGTTACACATGTGTGAATTCAAGTTACATATGTGTAAAAGTCACTTGGCACATGTGTACAACTCACTTTACACATGTTTATATAAAAAAAAACTAGTAAAGAAAGTGTAACATCCCATGGAAATCGTATAATGATACTATCCATTTTGCCCTTGATGGGTTGTTAATCCACGAACTCATAGTTTTATTTTCACACGATGAATTGCTCGCCTAGAAAAAACACATATTGATAGAGAAGGTTTCCACCCCTTATCAAGAAGGCTTTGTTATCTCAACCGATATGAAACTTACATCTCCACCCCTTTCTGGAGCCTAGCATTCTTGCTTGCACACCGGTCTGGTCCCCAGATATGATACAAAGTGTGACAATCAACGTAAACCATACCAATATATATTGTGCGCTTTGCCTATTTAGGAACTCCCGGATTAGTTTTCACCCGATGAGTTACTCGTCCAGGGAAAACAAATCTTGATTTAGAAGGTTTCCACCCATTATAAGGAAAGATTCGTCCTCCCCATCAACCGGTGTGGGACTTAAATTTATACTAGGATTATGTTGGTTGGAAACTAAATGGGTAATATTAAACTAAAATTTCATATATTAATAATAATGAGACAACATATATGACAAGAATGAGACTTGTACGGGGTAGGTTTAGCCTAATAAACTAGGTAACATAAAATAGAGTTGATGAGGTTTGAGGTAGAGAGCATCAACCATCACAAGTATACTATGAAGTTTAATGAAATAGCCATATTGGTTTCACACATGGTAACTCCAAGGAGAAAAAAATCAATGTTATATTTGAGATCTACTTATGCAAGTCATAAAACTAGTGAAGTTGTTGGCATAAAAGAAATTTTAATTAGTGGTAGTCTTAGTGCAACCATGTTATATTAAGTATTTAGGGTTCTCATAGGCTCCAAGAGGCAAGATGTAAACCAAGAAGAAGATAATAGTGAATGCTACACCTCATTATAGAAAGTGTGGAAAGAGTCATAATGAAATTTACAAAGAGTTTGGGGACTAAAAAAATGACCGCCCATAAAGAAAGAAGAGAACAAGTGTAACTTTAAGGTTGAATGAAGGGAAATAATGAAAAGAAACAAAGGCTAAGGACAGAGACTTTACGTTAACAAGGGGAGAAGATAGAACTATGATGATGTAATGTCAAGTACATTCCTTGTTAAAAATGTACCCACACTCGTACTATAGCATTCTAACACCAATATAAGTTTTGTAGCTTTGATAGTCTATGCTTTGCATAATATATTCCATGTATTAAGAGAATGACTTTTTCTGTAGAGTTAAATACAAATAAACAGTTAATATATCTACAACGATTTTAAAGATTACTACATAGAATATGAAGTATATAAATTTCAATCAGGTGAAGTATGAATTGGGACCAAATCAAGCTAAAATATTCTTAGAGCTAAAGAATAAGGAAACCCTGGTTTTAGTGTTGACATTGGAAAAGATGATCAAGTGGTATACTTTGATGTTTCTTACCAAGTATAAGGATATGTGCTTATGTAACAAGGCAAGTTTATCATATATATATATATATATATATATATATATAATATATATATATATATTACAATAGTTTAAACTCATAAGGCAATATACTAAATGCATGACATAGAATTCGACACAATAGTATTTTCTATAAGATAGGCATTATACATATAGGAAAAATGTGCCATCTTCACCGACCTAAAAGCATGAAGTACTTCTTCAAGTAGAAGAATTTGACTTTGAGGTAATGATGGTGGTTAGAACTAATTAAACATTATGACTATGAGATTTTGTATTACCCAAGAAAATCTAATGTAGTGGTTGATGCATTAATTCATAAGGAAGAACATTCCCTGAGTTAAAAGCTTACAAGTTAGTAGTAACCTCAGATTCCATGTAATAGTTGATGGAATCACAATTCATGCAATAAAAGATGAGAATGTTAAGAAAAAGAGAATAGTTATCCAATTTGAGGGTTAGGAAGAAAATGAATATGGTGTTAAAACCAAGGTTGACCAAATATAGGTGTGAATGGGTAATATGAGAATGAAATCCTTATAGTAGAGCTCATGAAGTTTTATATTAGAAAAGAAGGATATCAATATTAATGATAGTATGACATAGTAAAATGGACATACAAATTTTACTAGCAAAGAGAATGTTAAACCAAAGCCTTTAAGTTTGGAAATGAATAGAAGCCCATATGATTAGTGTATTCTTAATAGGGGTAATCGGTTGAAGGTAGTAAAGGACTGCAAACGAGAAAATAGGGTGAAAATAAGACTCAATCATGAGTGTCAACAAAGTAGGAAAGTCAAATTTTGTGTTTAAGAGATTCTAACACTATAGTGCCCTGTGATGACAAGACTGTGTCATGCTGCTAAAAGTTGAAACACATGTTATATGATTTGTTAAGCCAATATTATATCATTTAACACATAAATTTCATTAGAAAATGACTAAGCTCATGAAAGGGCTCTGAAAGTTCAATTCAAACATAATAAACACCATCAAGAATCCTTTCAGCCCTCTCCTTGCATGCGCTCGGGTCTTTCTCTCTATAAATATTGTAAATGTTATGAAGATCATGAGGTGCAAGTTGTGGATCATTAGTGTTTGAGGTGTAGTAAGCATTCAAGGAGTTGAAAAAGGTTGGGTTCATCCTTTGATCACCATTAGTAAATATCCTAGGTAAATACCCACTTGATTTGGTGATCTTAGTTTGTAAATGGTGGTTTTAATGTCATACAAAAAATATGTTTTTGGAAGTATAAGTTGTTTCACATAATTTTAGATCATTAAAGGGACAAAATCAACAATTCTAGACCTACATTTGATAAATAAGGATGGTTCTTTATATCAACCAACTTAGAGTTACACATAAGTTTTTAAATAAGGAATGAGTTGTGATAGTTGGAGAACTTATAATGCTGAATGATGTGATGGTTGATAGTGAATTCGTAACATTTTGGATGATAAGGACGGGTTCATCATATGTTGAATCATGTTGTATTGAAGGAAACCAGTAGTCAAAAGTTTAGACATGACCATGTCGACATGCCCATATTAGTTAGATAATTAGTTTTTATTTAGAAATTGTAATTGTTAGGCTAAACTCGAATGGCTAGGTTATTTGAACTTTAATACTAAAATGTTTAGGCTTTAGGATTAATTATAGTGTAACTTACCAAAATTCAAGGTTTGTTATATGGTGGAACTTGATACGTGAAATTATGCTTGATGATGTGAGTTCCATGAGCCTAGATTTATTTAACTTTTTCTTGCTATTATGGATGCTTTATAGATATTTACAATAAATGTTGTTGGTTGCCTATTGCATAAATATTCTTAAATGTTAATGGTTCCTTTAGACAATAAGCATTCCCAATAAATGCGTTTGTGTAACTATTATGTAAAGGATCTAACACCAAAGTGTGTCTAGAAATGTTTTGTAGAGAGTTTAGCAAGTTCACATACAAAGCAAAGTTTTGAAATGGTTTGCAATTGATGTACAAGAAAAAGGTTTTAATGTAAAAATAAAAGAGAAAAATGTTTTTGGTCAAATGAAAAGGCGTGACTCATAAAATGTTTCTTACAATTGGCCTATGGTGAACCAAGGAGCTAGTGTTTGGAAAGTTCTATTAAAGAAAATTTACCTTTGTGTGTGAGGAGTGGTGAAAGTCACATTTTGTTACACGAGACTTAGTTATGGATTGTATTGTCATTAGAATGGAATGGGTGCTGCAATAAATGTTCAAAACTTAAAAATTCAACAACAATACCTAACCACTTTAGCATGCATGTTAGGAAAGACATTTGCTTCCGGTGATAGGATATAAAAATAAACTTTAGGGGTAATGTAAAAGAATTTTGGTATGTTTTTATGTTAATAAAGGAGTTCGAATGAAGATCATTCAAATCAAATCTATTTGGGATCGAAGGAAATGAACTCAAAGTAGTTGACGACCTAATATTATAATCAATTTTAGAACCAATATTCTACTCTCGTGAAAAAATTTGAATAAATTGTGAATAACAACTTGTTTATTCATCTTTCAAATCCCTAATTTTATAACAAATAACACAATAAGATTACAAATTTCTTTTACAAAATAACACAATTCAAATATCTTATTTCAATATCAAACCTCTGATTCATCTTTCAAATCACTACTTCATATACTTAATTGCATAAATCATAAATATTAAAAATTAAACCAAATAATTATTAATTTTTATAACAAATGACACTCAAATATTAGAAATTGAACAACGTAAACCCTAAATCTCTAATTTCATAATGTAATAGAGATAAAAAAGTAGAAATGCTAATTTGAAGTGGGGTGAATTGGTGAAAGATCACATATGGGAGATGGTAAGGGCCGCCGCAGCAGGCGGCAGTTCGGTAGTGGTCGGCTGGACGAACGACGGTGGGGATGTGGGGTGATCGGCAGTGTGGGTGGATAGTGCCTGGCTGGTTGTGGCTTATGGGAAGAGACGAATGGTCGATGGGGGCATGGGGTGATTGATGGTGTTCAATTGGGTTATGGTTATTTAGATTAATTAGTTAGGTTTTTTAAGTTGTTTAATGTTTTTAGGTTTATATTCATTTTGAACTTGTTAATTATTATTATATTAGACTATTGGGTATTTTGAACTTATTAGTTATTTATGGTTTTATAAAATGTAATGTTTATTTATAAAATATAAGATTAGTTTTTATCAACTTTAAAACTTTCTTTGAAGTGTTGAGTTTAAAAAAATTTAGGGGTAACATAATATTTTTCATGGGTAATGTAAAACCGTAATTTTTATTTTTTATTTTACATAAAACCGTATTTTTTTCTCTTTACGCTACCCGTAAAAAGTTAAGTGGTAGCGGAGGCTACCCCGACTCATAATAGGTCCGCCCATGGTTGCTTCTAACATTAAAGGGAAAGAGATTGGTCTAATGGACTCCATTGTTTACATTGAACTTACGTAATGGACTTTAGTATGTATAGAAGTTGGCTTTATAAATAAAGTTTTAGTTTCTTTTGCAAAATATCTTTTTGTGTACTATGTCCTATATGTAATTATGTATATCAGATGAATGGTGTATCCTGAGGTCAATTTTTGAAAGTGGACATCATAGACGTATTACTCACTTTTAATTACCTTTGTTTGCCGAAAAGAATGGGTTACGGTGGATCAATTTATGAATTTAGTGGTGGTGGCCTTCAGGGGTGGAGCATCAATAGGGCCAGGGGGCCATAGTTTTTCGTCCGTAGTGTTTTATATATATTTTGCAATATATAAATACAATTTAATACATTCCTTAAAGGATATTACACAATATATATTTTCGCAACAATGTAGTATGCACGGGAACACATATTAGATATAATTGTAACCGTCACATCATAATTTTAGTAATTAATCTTATCTTATTTTTTGATATTTAAATAGGTACCATTGGGTTTAGAACTTTGTGATGGAACACATTTGAACAAAGAGAAGGTGTACATATCAAAGGGTAGCCACAAGAGTGTCATAAATGCATACCAACAACAATTTCATGAGGATTTCTCGTTGTTTTTGAGCTCTCGTGCCAAGGAAATGGTTAACAAGGGTCGGATAGTGTTGTCAGTTGTTGGCCGACGATCGCCAGACCCATGTGAAGATGAAGTTTGTTATTATGGGAGCTCCTAGCTCATGCGTTGATGAACCTTGCTTTAGACGTCTGTACTCTCTTTGCCTCTCTCTCACACATATATTTGTTACTAACTTTTTAAATAAATCCATGAGACCGTTATTTCTACTAATTATTCTTACACAGTAAATACGTATGTTGTTATAGGGACTTGTTGAAAAGAAAAAGATTGACTCATTTAATATGCCATATTATGCACCAAGCCCAGAAGAATTGATACATGAAGTTGAGAATGATGGATCATTTGAAGTTGTTGATGTTAAAGCATTTGAGATTGAATGGGATGAGGTTAATTCGAGTGATCTCAAGATATCAAATGGTTATCGAGTGGCTAAAACTGTTCGAGCTGCGGTTGAGCCAATGTTAGAGAGTCATTTTCATCTTGGACAAGAAATGATGGATGAGTTGTTCCGAAAATATGCTAAAATCACTGACGAGTGCTTCATTAAAAGAAAATTCAAGAACAACATTTTGGTTGTTTCTCTTACAAGGAAGGACTAGCGTCTTGATCCAAACTTTGTAATTTTTTCTTTACCTTCTTGCCTTTCTGTTTCTACGATATATATATGTTTATAATAAGTAGATATGTTAATGTAACAAGTATCTACCACTAGAAACTAAATCAATGAAGTGTATCCATTAGCGCTATATTTCTTGTAATTAAAATTTTATTTTTCTTAGAGAGTATTCTATAAATTATAAATGTCAAAAAATAAGAAATCTTGCTTTAAGAAAATAAGTATTCATAACAACTTATCAATTAGGTTGGTGATCATAGTTTAACAATTTTACTCTTACTTAAGAAACACTTTTATTGAGTTGGAATTTCTTATTTCATAATGAACAAAAATAAAAATATGTTACCATATAATTCTTTTTTATCATATTGTCAAATTATTTCTTGATATTATCTTTGTTATTTCATTTGATTTTGGGCAACGCCATCCACATCGGTATATTTTTCCTAAGAACTCATAATTAAAGATTATTATTTAAGACATGGGATATATTTTATGTCTAAAGTGTAATCCTTTAACTACAAGCTGAATCTGATTTTTTTTAAATAGTATTAAATTTTTTAAAAGCTATTTACTGATATAGCTTAAATTTACTCTTAAAAAGGAGTAAAGTACATGAATGGTCTATATGTTCAAACATGTCCACTTAATTCTCTAACGATATTCCATTTTGGTCTCCACCTTTCTAAAGTTACACGTATAGTTATTGTTGTTCGTAATATTGTTAAGACCGGATCGGACCAGCCGGGATTCGATGCCTGGTCTGGGCTGAGTTGGTTTTGAGAGGTTGAACTGCTGGTTGGACCGGTTTTCCAATATTTTTTAAGTTTTAATGGGTAAAAACCGGCTTCACGCGGATCCGGTTTATTTCGAACGGCATTCGTGTCTGCATGTCGTGCGTGGGCGACCCAAATTTTCCAGCCAGAATCCCGTTTTTGCACCCGCTGCACGCGGGTAGGTCATGGTGTAAAATGTATCATAAAGACATTCAATTCCTTTCACCTTGTTATCACATATAAACACACAATGTTTCATTTGTCACACCAATGTGGGACAAGGGTGTTAGAGACACTCCCTTTCACACATTTATTTCCATCAAATATTTAATTACATATTTACATATATAAATTATAATTAAAATATAGTTAAATCCGGTCCAACCGGTCCGACCGGTTCGACCACCAAACCAGTAAGGCGTCTGATTCGACGTCCGATCCGGTTCTGAAACATTGATTGTTCGCTTAAATATAACACAAGTGGTCCTTCGAGTTGAAACCGTAAATGATCGGCATACCCTCAATTAAAAAAAAGATAATTTTAATATTAAAGTAATATTAAGGTAGATGGACCCACATATACATACATTAGCTTTAGTAAACCTGTGTATTACACGGTTTAAATAAATAAAATATTGATATAATAAATTTATTAATTATATGATAATATTTTAAGATATGATATGATTGAAATTACGTATCAGAAAAACTATAATAATAAAACAGTGATATCAACTTTTTATTTTTTCTAAAAAGTAATATTTTATTCTAAAACAAACCATATAAATATGTTATTTTTATAAATTTCTTATAAAAATAATTAAACAGTGATATCAACATTTTAAATTTTAAAAAAAATATCATATATTTTAAGATATTATGTTATTTTTTGTTTTAAAAAATTTGACTTATTAAAATATTAATTTATTTAGAAATAACCTTAATAAATAAATTTGTTTCATAATTTATTATATATAAAATGTATTAAAATAATTTTTTAGTAAATAAGGTAATTATTTAATAGGAGAGAGAGGCAGGAAAAAAATGATGAGAACTGATTGTGGTGCTGACACGTGCCACACTCATTTATCATTTTATTAAAGTAGTAAGATAAAATAAGATAATCCACCCACCTATCTTTCTTATTTATTTATTGAGCTAAATGAACTAGGCCATGTCATTTTCTACAATAAACGTCCTACCATTGTACTTAAATCTGACCAGATTTGCTGGTCTTCGGTCGCATTGTGTGAAATCTCATATTCGCTCTAATGGTCTGTTTAGTTTTTCAATAAGACCTCATATTCCCTCCTAGTCAGATAGTCACTAAGACATGCAATTTCTGATATACTCCAACGGATGTACGGGGGTTCATTTTGGATCAAGGCTCTGTAGTAGCTTTGGTATAAGTGCAAAAGAGCAATGGTGTTTTTGATTTGACGTTTGATGATTGAGCAAGAAAAAAATCGTTAGTAGACTGAGGAAACGATTGTCGAAGTGAGGGATTATCATTAGAACGAGGGTAAACGAGGAAGACAATATGGGGTAGGTTTGGTAATAAACCAATGTTTTCAGAACCAAATCAGATAGCGACCTGTCAACTTACATGTCGACTCGATAAACGAGATTTATAAACCGAATGATGTTTTATATATATAGGAGATGGTTCTTAAAAAAACCCAATAGTTATGCGAAAACCAAAGAAAAACACGGAAACTACAAACATAAATCATAACTATTTGGTTCTTTTAAATGTTAAAAGGTTATTTAATTATTTGTTCATATATGTTGAACATAAATATGATAATAAAGAGTTTTACATATATGTAACAATACATCGATGATAGCGATAAAAAAATCTATAAATTATGTCATCAGTTTTATTAAGTTTCTCTATAAAATCTACCTTGTATAACCTCTAGTTGCTTGTGCCTCTTCAACATCATCTTTAAGTGTGGGACACATATCAGTGGCGTGTCCAAACTATAACAAACTATAACAAACTATAAGCATATTCCACATGCTTGAGGTTTCTGCTTAACTTCCTTACCTTTTGTGAGTTGCATTACAGCTTTTGTTAATTCAGCAAGTTGACTTTCAACGTGAGGGGTGCTCACTTCTTTAACCACCCATGTTACATCGTCATACCATCCATATTCTTGTGAAGAATGTTTAGTATCTTTGGCTATAGAGGATATCATGGCTCTGATTTGAGTTGGTGTTTTATCAAGTACCGCTCCCCCACTAGAGGCATTTATCAACGTCTTTCTAGTGGTGCTAACCCTTCATAAAAGTATTGAAGTAATTGATGTTATGAGATGCCATGTTATAGGCATCGAGCACATAACTTCTTGAATCTTTCACAATAAGTATGCAACACTTCTCTTTTTGGTTGTTTGATCCCAATGATCTCCTTGCGTAGAATAGATGCTTTAACTTCAGCAAAGTACTTATCTAAGAACTATTTTGCAAGATAATTTCATGTGTTTACCGACCCTGGTGGTAAGTAAAATAACCAATCTTTTGCGGAATCTTGCATAGCAAAGGGGAATGCCCTAAGCTTAATTTTATATTCAGTAACATTGGTGGCTTCATTCCCGAACACACAACATGAAATTCCTTGAGAAACTTATGGGGGGTCTTCATTCTCAATGCCCTGAAAGAGTGGTAACAAATGGATAAGACCAGATTTTAACTCAAAACTCACCATAGCAGGGTAGTTTATGCGGAGGGGTTGTTAGGTAACATCACGGGATGCCTATTGTCTAAGGGTTTGTTTGACTGGAGCTGCCATGGTTGGTTTAGGTGAGGGTGGTTCTTGATGGGTAGGTGATTGTGGTGGTATGGTGGTTGTTTTAGAGGGTTGTGGTGATTTGGTTTCAGATTCAGATTCACTTAACAAGGGTGGTATGCCATTTGGATATCCCTTTTATCTATTGTCCAATCAATCACAGTTCGTTGATTGGAGCCGACCCGCTACTCTAAGCTCACGTCGTTCGGATCTTAGTGTGTGGGTTGCAACGATAGAAGTATCGATTATAATTAAACACACGCCGTTCGGTATATGTAACTAGATTGTGTGATTCTATAACGAGAATAAATTCATAGATAGATTCAAACCATTAATTGTTCCTTATATCAAAAATCAAAACTTGCTTAGGGTTTTAAATCTTAAAGAACTTCATTAGAAAAATTAATAAAGTGGCGAATTTTATTAACAATCTAATATACCGGATTAGATTCGGGTTTAAGATCAAGAATCAAACAAACAAACCATTAAAATAAAAACATCTCGAAAACGTTTCACATAAGTTCAAACCAAAATAATAGAAATTAAATCTTAATGTTGAAATCAAAAGTGTTCTAGCCGGATATGACGACTAGATCAACAAAAAAGTTAATACTTACAAGTTTATAATGATTAACCAAGTGTACTTGGTCCATGAAGAACAAGTCATACATCATCAGGAGCCGGCAACACATCGACTTAGCACTAAATAGGCTTGTCAGGCCCATAGATTTATGATGTCATCACGCTAGCAATAGTTAATGATTATCAACATATTATGTATCTCATATAACACTCACAATGATATAAATAACCATGACAAAAAGTAAAGATGAATTACATGATCGTTACAAATATAAAAAGTTTACAAGTGTGAGTTGATAAGGTTAACATATTTCGCCT
This sequence comes from Flaveria trinervia, assembly GCA_025506515.1. NCBI lineage: Eukaryota > Viridiplantae > Streptophyta > Magnoliopsida > Asterales > Asteraceae > Flaveria > Flaveria trinervia. The sequence continues at coordinate 12,531 of JACCIX010000390.1, forward strand.
CAAAAAGTGTGAAATAAAGTAAAAAGAGGGCATGGAGAACTCACTTGATATATAATATGTACTTTTGAACAATAATAAGAAATAAGATTACTCTAACATTTCCTTCACATTCAACCTAAGGGTTGATGTCTTAGAGTTAGAATAATGATATGATTTAAGAGTAGATATGGAATTAGGGATTCATTTGAAATTTGGGTGTTTTAATATTTAAGTCAAATAAAATATAATAATGCAATCGATTATGTTTGGTTCAATAAAGATGGTACAGATCAATTAAGATTAGGAGATTAAGAGCGATTCACTAATTTAATTTATTGATTTAATAAAGATTAAGTACATTGTGTTAAAAGAATAATTAATTTAATAATTAATTATCTAAAATTTGATAAAGATAATTGAATACTTATTGAAATGAATAATATTTAAAATCATTTTATAAAGTTTTTAAACTTTTAAATGATTTTTATAAGGGTCTTATAAATAAAGAATAATAGAAAATTATATTGTTTTATGAATTTCAAGGATGTAAATAAAAGTTTAAGGAATGAATTTATTAATTATTATGATATAACATGATTAAATAAATAGATGAATAATTAATTATTTAAATAACTACTTAAATAATCATTTGTATAATTAATTATTTAATGTATTTGTAACATGTTGGTTTAAAGTGTGTTGAAATAATCCAAATTTGAGCTATAATATATTTATAACATATAAATGACTTAGTAATATTTTTATAACCTTTCTATTCTTTAAAAAATAATTAAATTTATGAATTATAAGTTTTAGAATCTTTAAAAATATTAACTTAATAATTTCTAAAATGTTTTAATTAACAAAATAATTTTTATTTAACTAAACAATATATTAAGACTTTATGCAAGTTAAAATGATTAAAAAACTAATGGTTAAAAGATCCGGTTAAATTGATGTTAATAACCAGATAAATATTGGTTTGAACTTGGGTCCCTTGTGTGGGAGCCAAAGGTTGTAACTAGTTGGGCAGAAGCCCAGATCCGGTTAAATGACCCTTTTAATATTTAAAAACATTAACTGCCTATTTTTCCCAATTCCATATGAACCCTAGAAGAATTTGGATCAAAATTGAACATTAAATTGATGTTAATAACCAGATAAATATTGAGGCTTTTAATCCCCAAATGAAACCGAGTATGAGTGGGTGTTTAATTACCCGAAACATGAGTACATCGATGTTACAAGATGAAGCACAATCGCGACCAAGGTTGCTATCCAATAGAGTTGAAATCGGATAGTCTCCTTCAATTAGAGGGTTGAGAAGCTTTTGAAGGTGATGATGTTTATTAACCCTCAACCAATTTTGTTTAATAGAGCGTCGAACATGTATCTCGATTAAGTTGTAGGTCATGGATGGAGATGGTAATCGATTATCGAGGTGTGTGTGCTATAAGTGAATTTGATGTTACAGAAAACTTTAAGAGGTTTGTTTTTGATGATTTCCACTCGTTATATAGACCCGATTAGATCGATTCAGTTCAACAGACTTCAATGTAAGGTTTGGACGTTTTGATTCAAATTGGTAAATGATTAAGTAGTTACATGTTCAATTGGGTCGATGTTTGGGATCATAACAGCTTTGTTTATGTTTCTATGCACGGTTTAAACCTATTCTCAATGATTGAACTCGATACCGATTAAATCTTTTATAGATGGTTTTCGTTTCAAGTTGGAATGTTCATTATAGCAATTAGAACAAAATGAAACATGGTAATAGGTTCGAATCAAGGTCTTGAAGGTTTAGAACGGTTTAATTGCATTTTATTTGGGTGTTTTTGGGGAAGTTTTGGCTGATCGGGGTTGGAGCCGGAACAGAGGTCGAGGGTGGGAAATGGTTTGGGTTATGTATTTAGAATAATCACACTTAGGCCACTGTAATATTGATTTGTTATTATTTTATTTCTAAACTTCTTAAAATAAGGTTTCAATAATTACATTTTTAACCCCATGTTTTATAATTCTATATAGTAACTCAAATTATTTATTTATAAAAATTATAATTCTTTTTAGATATTTTTATTTAATTGTTAAGGTGATTAATAAAATATCACAATCCTTATATATTTATATATCTTTATAATTCTCATCTAAATTTTAAAATCTAATTTTTTTATATAATAATTCAAACTCATAATAATATATAAAACCTCACAAGTTTATAAATTTATTAAAGAAAGATTAGATGTAAATTTAAATCATCAAATTCACAAAATCAGTTAAATAACACATTTATTGTCTGAAAATCACCAAAATGAAATAAATAGTTTGAATAATATATTTGATTTATATAATTGACAAAACAGGTTCGGATCCATATTCTCACAAATAGGCGGATGTTACAATGGTGGCACGGATATCACGTTGATTACTTGAGCGTTTGGTTATTATTTATCGACATATTGCTAAGCTATCTCCAGTGATCGAGCCCGTGAGATTAAATTGCGGAACATTGTTTGGGTTGTGAATTCTACGCTAGTTTCCAAGCAATTTATGCTTCTCCTTTCGACCCGACGAGATCTGCCAACCGGCGTCTGTTTAGCAGGTCAACGTTGATGATTCGTAGCAACAGCTACATCAGTCGCCACATCAACCATAGTATCCTCAACACATTTACCGAGATGTGAGATTGGTTGCACGTATGAATGATTTATGCAAAAGGTTGCTTAGAGGTTTCATGAGTAAGGTCAACATCTAGATCGACAGAGCTGGCGGCTCGATCAACCTGATGATCTTATGGAGTGGCACGTTTATCTTGATATTGTGTTAGTGTGTGCCAAGGTATCGATCCTTCGGAGTTGCTACTGCCTCAACATTATCCAAACTCATCGTAGTTTTATATCGTTATTATAGTTGTAACTTTATTTAGTTATGTATGTAAAAACTCTGTTATTTATATATATATTATTTTCTATTAATATTTGTATTGTTGGCTTAATTGTTCGATTAAATTTAGATAGTTTGTATCTTTTGTTTTGTCGATTATGTAAGGCCCCGTTCCCGGGACACTCACAGCTGGTCAATCATCGCATGTAACATAAAATTTTTATCCATCATTACCAAAAGCATAGCAGCGGAAACATTCAACTGTCATTCATTTAAATTATATTAACTTTTGCAAAATAATACGTTGTTGATTAATTCAGAATACATTCTTGTATTACACCACAAAAGCCTTTAATTAACTAGATGCCCTCCAAAAATAACTAAGCAGCCACCCCGTGCCATCCTCAGCAACCTTACCTGCCAACTGGAAACACATAAAAGTCAGCTTTGCTGAGTGAGTTCTAGTTTTCGTAAAACATACATTATTCTTTCGTTAAAACCGTACATTACTGTCCTGCACTCATGCATCATACGCATACACAGAAGATATAATCATTAACATAAGCATACACATTCATTCATCTTCCCATATGTAACACCCGAATATTTATTATTTTGAAGCCGGTGAAGAAAGAAAAGAAAATAAAGTCCAAAAGTCGAGGGACCAAACTCGCCAACGAAGAAAAGTTGGAAAATGTGGTGATATTAGTAGGGAGAGGGCAGCCCAATCTCCCCACACACCCCACATTTCAGGTTCTTAGAGAGGAGAAGAGAGAAAAAGAGGAAAAGTGTTGGTTCGGGTCGCCAAAATCGTCGTGAAGCAAGCCAAATCGAAGCTCTTGTCGTTGTGCTCGTTTAGGTGAGTTCTAGGACCCCTCTTTTACATGTTTTTGAATGATTTTGGGGCTGGAACACATCTGAAAACCATTTTTCACGTTTTTGGGTGAAAACCCGTATGTATGCGTGTATGTATGTGTAGGACCCGTTTGGGGCTTGATTTCTTGCGTGGGTGTGCTTGTATAATGTTATGGTATGCATCCCTAAGGTTTAGGATGGTCGATTTAGGCTTAAAATGGGTTTGGATGAGTTTGGAGGCCAAAAACCCTCGGCTGCAGTCGGGATGAACTGCATTCTGCATCAGTTAGGGTTAGGCGACCGACTGGAGGCCGAATGGAGGCCATACGCCGATTAGGGTGCGATTGGGGACCATTCGCATGATTAAATGTCCATTTTCACGATTGAGTGTCCATTCGCACGATTGAAGGTTCATTCGCACGACTGAAGAGCAATATTGAGCATGCCGGTCACATTCGAGAGGTTCTCGAGACGTTGAGAAGGGAGAAATTGTATGCTAAATTCTCCAAGTGCGCGTTTTGGTTGCGCGAAGTTCAGTTTTTGGGTCATGTGGTGAATCCTGACGGGATTATGGTTGACCCGGCAAAGGTGGAGGCGGTTATGCAATGGAGGTCACCAAAGACGCCATCCGAGATCCGTAGTTTCTTGGTCTTGGCGGGCTACTATAGAAGATTCATCCAAGACTTTTCTAAGATTGCTTCTCCACTAACTAAGTTGACCCGAAAGGATGTGAAATTTGTATGGGGTCAAGCTCAAGAGAAGGCGTTCGAAGAGCTGAAGGCGAGACTGACTCAAGCTCCTGTTTTGTCATTACCTGATGGAAGCGAAGATCTGGTGGTTTATTCTGATGCTTCCTACTTAGGGTTGGGGTGTGTGTTAATGCAGGGAGGGAAGGTTATAGCCTATGCATCTCGACAGTTAAAGGTTCATGAGGTTAATTATCCCACTCTTGACTTGGTGCTAGCAGCCGTGGTATTTGCGTTAAAGATTTGGAGGCACTACCTTTATGGGACGAAGTGCACCATATCCACTGACCACAAGAGTCTGAAGTACTTCTTCAAGCAAAAAGACCTGAACATGAGGCAGAGGCGATGGTTGGAACTTATAAAGGATTATGATTGCGAGATCTATTACCATCCAGGCAAAGCTAATGTGGTGGCAGATGCCCTTAGCCGAAAGGAAAGGCCCGAACCGATTAAGGTGAAAGTTTATCAATTAGTCATGACCTCCGATGTGATAAAGCAAGTTAAGGAGTTTCAAGATGAGGCATTGAAAGAAGATCACCTTAACTCGGAAAGAATGAGAGGTCTGGTTGGGGAATTGGGTGAAAACACACTCGGTGTTAGAACTCGATTCGGTCGTGTGTGGATTCCTCGTTTTGGGGATCTACGGGTGAAGATAATGGATGAAGCCCACAAGACTCGATACTCCATTCATCCTGGTGCCACGAAAATGTACCATGACATGAAGAAAGATTATTGGTGGCCGGGTATGAAGCGTGACGTCGTGGAGTATGTGAGTAAGTGCCTTACTTGCTTACAAGTGAAGGCAGAGCATCAAAAGCCGTATGGGAAGATCCAACCTTTGGATATACTGGAATGGAAGTGGGAGCACATCACCATGGACTTCATTACGAAGCTGCCACGTACTCCGAAAGGGTATGATGCCATATGGGTGATAGTTGATCGTCTGATGAAGAGCGCTCATTTTCTACCGATCCGCGAGACGTATTCATCTGAGAGGTTGGCTGATCTGTTCATCAAGGAAATTGTAGCTCGTCATGGTGTGCCGGTGTCTATTGTGTCTGATCGTGACACTCGGTTTACATCTAAGTTTTGGAAGAAATTCCACGACGCTATGGGGACGAGGTTACATATTAGCACGACTTATCATCCCCAAACTGATGGTCAGTCAGAAAGAACCATTCAGACCTTGGAAGACATGCTCCGGGCATGTGTGATCGATTTTGGTGGAAGTTAGGATGACCACTTACCGTTAGCCGAATTCTCATACAACAACAGCTATCATGCCAGCATTGGTATGCCACCATATGAGATGCTATATGGTAGGAGGTGCAGAACACCCGTTTGTTGGGGTGATATTGATCAGAAGGAATTGGGGAGCGTCGAGGTAATCGAGGCTACGACAGAGAAGCTTGAAAAGATTAAAGCCTTCATGAAGGCAGCCAAAGATAGACAGAAGTCGTATGCCGATAAGCGACGTAGGCCAATTGAGTTCCAGGTGGGTGACCGGGTTATGTTGAAGGTCTCACCTTGGAAGGGTATTATCAGATTCAGAAAGCGGGGCAAGTTGAGCCCAAGATATATAGGCCCTTTCCGAATCATTGCTCGAGTAGGGGAGGTGGCCTATAGATTGGAGTTGCCAGATGAGTTAAGTGGGATTCACCCGACATTCCATGTATCTCATCTGAGAAAGTGTATAGCTGATGAAGACATGATTGTTCCACTGGAGGATATTGAAATAGATGAAAGGCTCAATTATGTGGAGCAACCAGTGGCAATCATTGATCGCAAATAAAAGAGGCTGCGGAATAAAGTGGTTCCTCTCGTGCGTGTACAGTGGAAGCACAGGAAGGGATCCGAGTCAACGTGGGAGACTGAGGAAGAAATGAGACAGCATTATCCACGTTTGTTCGACGAATAACAGGTTTCGGGGACGAACCTATTTAAGGGGGTGGACTTGTAACACCCGAATATTTATTATTTTGAAGCCGGTGAAGAACGAAAAGAAAATAAAGTCCAAAAATCGAGGGACCAAACTCGCCAACGAAGAAAAGTGGGGAAATGTGGTGATATTAGTAGGGAGAGGGCAGCCCACTCTCCCCACGCACCCCACATTTCAGGTTCTTAGAGAGGAGAAGGGAGAAAAAGAGGAAAAGTGTTGGTTCGGGTCGGTTCGGGTCGCCAAAATCGTCGTGAAGCAAGCCAAATCGAAGCTCTTGTCGTTGTGCTCGTTTAGGTGAGTTCTAGGACCCCTCTTTTACATGTTTTTGAATGATTTTGGGGCTGGAACACATCTGAAAACCCTTTTTCGCGTTTTTGGGTGAAAACCCGTATGTATGCGTGTATGTATGTGTAGGACCCGTTTGGGGCTTGATTTCTTGCGTGGGTGTGCTTGTATAATGTTATGGTATGCATCCCTAAGGTTTAGGATGGTTGATTTAGGCTTAAAATGGGTTTGGATGAGTTTGGAGGCCGAAAACCCTCGGCTGCAGTCGGGATGAACTGCATTCTGCATCAGTTAGGGTTAGGCGACCGACTGGAGGCCGAATGGAGGCCATACGGCCGATTAGGGTGCGATTGGGGACCATTCGCATGATTAAATGTCCATTTGCACGATTGAGTGTCCATTCGCACGATTGAAGGTTCATTCGCACGATTAAAGGGCCAGTCGCATGGGGGTCATGCGACTAAAGGTCCATTCGCACGACTGAAGGTCCAGTCGCATAGGCGTTCATCCGCATTGTCCATTCGCACGACTGGATGATCATTCGCATAGGTGTTCATCCGTATTAGTTCATTCGCATGATCTTCAGTCGCATGGAGGCAATGCGACTGAAGGGTGTCCATACGCCCGAATAGGGCTGTTGTACCCGAGGAAGGTGTAGATTGACTTCTGACTTTTGGGGGAAAGTGCAAATGTAAGTTTTGACGTAAAGGTTCCCATAAGAGTTTGTAAGATGACGCTTGAGGTCTTAGAAAGCATGTTGGGCATGATGAGGATGATGATGATGTTGCATGTTTAGGCTTGTTACGTATGTATGATGTTGCCCCGTATGATGATGATGAATGTGTATGATACGTTCCTTAGTATGATGTGTAATATCTTTCCTACGGCTTTACTTATTATAAGAAATGAACGAAGTATTATGTAATGTAAAGTGAAAGGTAATGAAAGAGGAACATGATGACGAATGTATGCATCAATGAACGAATGAAAGAAGTCTTGCAAACATTGGATAACAGGGTCCTTCTTTGTGATTGACCAAACGTGTAGTGCCTCTACCGCTTACCCCTAGTACTGTGGCATACGTTTAGCTGTTCATTTGTTGACTTCGGCCCAGTAGCTAAGACTGATGGTTACTCCTATTACCGTGGCATACGTTTAGCTGTTCATTTGTTGACTTCGGCCCAGTAGCTAAGACTAATCGGGGTGTAGCACATGGTATTGGTACGGATGATGTCCGATGCGCAAGTAAAGTCATAATGAACGAATGAATGAATGAAGAAGATAATAATGATATTATCTATGTTTACGTATGATGTGTGATCATGTAAAAGTAATGAATGGTTTTATATGGAAGTAAAGTATGTTGTATTTATAAAACTAGAACTCACTCAGCAATGCTGACTTTGATGTGTTTCCAGTTGGCAGGTAATGTTTGCTGAGGATGGCACGAGCGACTACTCAGCTCTTTTGGGGATGGCATTCTTTTGATTAATGTTTTTGCATTGTAATGCGAACAAGCTATTTTGTAATGAATGTTGTATTAACTTGCAAAAGCATTTACATGGAAATAAAAGTTTGTTTTAGTTTTCCGCTACGATTTATGAAATACAAATGTAATTATACGTTTTGTGTGCGATGAGAACCCAGCTGTAAGCGTCCCGGGAACGGGGCCTTACACCATAGTAATCATCATTCATAGTATATGCAAACTTTTTATTAACGTACTCATTCTTTCTTTTGCATTCTTTCATACTGCCTTAGGTTCATTAGATACGTTCGTTCCTCCGAGTCTTTTACGAAAACCAGGTCGCTCACCTCTTTGGCAATCTCATTGACTACTCATTGTCCGAGTCTTTTGCAACAACTGAGTTGCTCACCTCCTTTCTCTGGCCATCTTACTGATGCCTATGATCCGAGTCTTTTGCAACCGCACGTTGCTCACCCCATTGGCAATCTCCATAATTGCCTGTGATCCAAGTGTTTTGCAACAACTGAGTTGCTCACCTCCTTTCTCTGGCCATCTTAATGATGCCTATGATCCGAGTCTTTTGCAACCGCACGTTGCTCACCCCATTGGCAATCTCCATGATTGCCCGTGATCCGAGTCTTTTGCAACCACACGTTGCTCACCTCCTTTCTGGCCATCTCAATGATGCCTTTGATCCGAGTCTTTTGCAACCACACGTTGCTCACCTCATTGGCAATCTCCATGATTGCCTGTGATCCGAGTCTTATGCAACCACACGTTGCTCACCTCATTGTATGCTTGCAAGCCTTTCCTTCATTCATTCGTCATTCATTAATGCATGCATTTATTCATTCATTCATTATGTTCCTCTTTCTTTATCTTCCACTTTACGTTATATAATACTTTCATACATTCATTCATACGTAAAGCCATGGGAAGACATGCATACATCACAATAAGGAACATAAACATACACTCATGCATCATCATACATTGCATCATACATTTATAACATACATCATGCATAATCATGCAACATCATCAACATCATACATGCCCAACATAACATCTAGGACCTTAAAAGTCCATATTCCTAACCCTCGGGACCCACCCAAGTCAAGGCTTACATCTCCACCTTTCCTTCAAAACCTGAAATTATTCTAAGTGTTCATCCGCATTGGTTACTGTTCATCCGCATTTGTCTAATACTCATCCGCATTTGCCAACACTTAGGCAAAATGCTCATCCGCATTTGCTGTTGTTCATCCGCATTGGTTACTGTTCATCCGCATTTGTCTAATACTCATCCGCATTTGCCAACACTTAGGCAAAATGCTCATCCGCATTTGCTGTTGTTCATCCGCATTGGTTACTATTCATCCGCATTTGTCTAATACTCATCCGCATTTGCCAACACTTAGGCAAAATGCTCATCCGCATTGGCTGTACTCATCCGCATTGGTTACAGTCGTCCTCATTGACTTACTTTGTTCATCCGCATTGGCTATACTTAGCCAAATGCATATCATCCGCATTGGGTCGCCGCATTTGTCCAGACTTAGTCAAATGCTCATCCGCATTGACTCTTCCCATCCGTATTGGTCCGGACTTGGTCAAATGCTCACCCGCATTGACTATTACTCATCCGCATTAGTTTCTAACACTTAGGCCAATTCTGAACTTAACCCAATCGGAACTGAAACTGCAGAATCATACTATAACCACTATTTTCATGCTCTAAGCTTAGATCTTACCTTCTAAGCCCTCGGATTCAACATATAACAAGAACATGAACACACATAACATCATAACATCGTCAAACACGCATGGAAAACATACGGGTCTGAGACCCAGATCTGTAAAACATATAGATTTGTATTTCCAGCCCCAAAATCGTTTGAAAACATGTAAATGAGGGGTTCTAGAACTCACCTTAACACTCTTGAGCAGGACTTCTTCCAACTCGTCTGAATTTGAGTTCAACCGCCTAAAAACTCACTAAAACACACACCCGAACACAGGCAAACACATATAAGCACACAAACGAGATAAGGCCAGCTTCAAACACTTAAAATTTCGGGTTTCTTACCTTGAATTCACTTCTTCAGCCCTGTTTCTTCCAAAATCCGAATTCTGCACTTTCTCTCTCTAGATTTCTGCTGAATTGAGAGTTGTGGGAAAGTAGTGGGCGGCCATGCCCACTTTACACCAACTTTTCAACCCTTTTTGTCCTTTTGGCACTTTTTACCCTTCAACTTGGGTAAAATATATTTTCCCTCTTTTTCTTCACTTTATTCTCTCTTTATTTAAATAAATGAAAGATCCGGGTGTTACAAGTCCACCCCCCTTAAATAGGTTTCGTCCCCGAAACCTGTTATTCCTCAAACAAACGTGGATAATGCTGTCTCATCTCATCTTTAGTGTCCCACGTTGACTCGGATCCCTTCCTGTGCTTCCACTATACACGCACAAGAGGAACCACCTTATTTCTCAATCTCTTTTCTTTTCGGTCAATGATCGCCACTGGTTGCTCTACATAGTTGAGCCATTCGTCTACCTCAATGTCTTCCAGTGGAACAATCATATCTTCATCCGCCAAACACTTTCTTAAGTGAGATACATGGAATGTTGGGTGAATTCCACTTAACTCATCTGGCAGTTCCAATTTATAGGCCACCTCTCCTACTTGAGCAGTGATTCGGAAAGGGCCTATATACCTGGGGCTCAACTTGCCCCTCTTTCTGAACCTTATAATACCTTTCCACGGCGAGACCTTCAACATAACCCGGTCACCCACCTGGAACTCAATCGGTCTGCGTCGTTTATCAGCATACGACTTCTGTCTATCTTTGGCTGCCTTCATGAAGGCCTTGATCTTTTCGAGCTTTTCGGTCGTAGCTTCAATCACCTCGACGCTCCCTAATTCTTTCTGACCAATATCACCCCAACAAACGGGTGTTCTGCATCTCCTCCCGTATAGCATCTCATATGGTGGCATGCCAATGCTAGCATGATAGCTATTGTTGTATGAGAATTCGACTAACGGTAGGTGGTCATCCCAACTTCCTCCAAAATCAATCACACACGCCCGCAACATGTCTTCTAATGTCTGAATGGTCCTCTAGACTGACCATCAGTTTGGGGATGATAAGCCGTGCTGATATGTAACCTCGTCCCCATGGCATCATGAAATTTCTTCCAAAATTTGGATGTAAACCGAGTGTCACGATCAGATATAATAACACCGGCACACCATGACGAGTTACAATTTCCTTGACGAATAGGTCAGCCAACCTTTCAGACGAATATGTCTCGCGGATCAGCAGGAAGTGAGCACTCTTTGTCAGACGATCAACATCACCCATATGGCATCATACCCTTTTGGAGTACGCGGCAGCTTTGTAATGAAATCCATGGTGATATGCTCCCACTTCCACTCCGGTATGTCTAGAGGTTGGATCTTCCCATATGGCTTTTGATGCTCAGCTTTCACCTGTAAGCAAGTGAGACATCTACTTACATACCCCACCACGTCACGCTTCATACCCGCAACCAATAATCTTTCTTCATGTCTTGATACATTTTTGTGGCACCTGGATGAATGGAGTATCGAGTCTTATGGGCCTCATCCATGATCTTTTCCCGTAGATCCCCGAAACGAGGAATCCACACTCGCCCAAATCGGGTTTTAACACCCAGCGTATTCTCACCCAATTCCGCAACTAGACCTCTCATTCTTTCGGAGTTAAGACGATCTTCTTTCAGTGCCTCATCTTGAAACTCTTTGACTTGCTTCATTACATCGGAGGTCATGATTAGTTGATAGGCTTTCACCCGAATCGGCTCGGGTCTCTCCTTTCGACTAAGGGCGTCAGCCACCACATTGGCCTTGCTCGATGATAGTGGATCTCGCAGTCATAATCCTTATAAGCTCCAACCACCGTCGCTGCCTCATATTCAGATCTTTTTTCTCGAAGAAGTACTTCAAGCTCTTGTGGTCGGTGTAAATGGTACACTTGGTTCCATAAAGATAGTGCCTCTAGATTTTTAATGCAAAGACCACGGCTGCTAGCTCCAAATCATGAGTAGGATAATTGGCCTCATGAACCTTCAGCTGTCGGATGCATAAGCTATAACTTTCCCCCTTTGCATTAACACGCACCCCAACCCCGAGTAGGAAGCATCGGAATAAACCACCAAGTCTTCACTTCCTTCGGGTAGTGACAAAATAGGAGCTTGGGTCAATCTCGCCTTTAATTCTTCAAATGCCTTCTCTTGAGCTTGACCCCACACAAATTTCACGTCCTTCCGGGTCAACTTAGTTAGTGGAGAAGCGATGTTGGAAAAGTCTTGGATGAACCTTCGGTAATAGCCCGCCAAACCCAAGAAACTGCGAATCTCGGATGGCGTCTTTTGAGACTTCCATTGCATCACTGCCTCCACTTTAGCCGGATCTACCATGATTCCCTCCGGATTCACCACATGACCCAAGAATTTCACCTTGCGTAACCAAAACGCGCATTTAGAGAACTTAGCATACAATTTCTCCCTCCTCAACGTCTCCAGTACTTCACGAACGTGACCGGCATGTTCTTCTTCACTCTTCTAATACATCAGGATATCATCAATGAACACAATCACTGATCTGTCCAACATCAGTCGACACACACGGTTCATCAAATCCATAAAAGCGGCTGGCGCATTGGTCAAACCAAAAGACATAACAAGTAACTCGTAGTGACCGTAGCGCGTACGGAAAGCCGTTTTAGGAATATCTTGCTCTTTCACCTTCAGCTGATGGTAACCAGATCGAAGGTCAATTCTTGAGAACCACTAGCACCTTGAAGCTGATCAAACAAATCCTCTATTCTTGGAAGGGGGTACCTGTTCTTCACGGTCAACTTGTTTAGCTCACGGTAGTCGATACACATTCTCATGCTACCGTCTTTCTTCTTTACGAACAGAACCGGAGCACCCCAAGGAGAGATACTCGGTCGAATGAACCCCTTATCCAGCAGCTCTTGTAATTGCTCCATCAACTCTTTCATCTCCGTCGGAGCCAACCGATACGGTGCCTTTGCAACAGGTGGACACCCGGTACCAGGTCAATCTGAAACTCGATCTCACGGTCAGGTGGCACTCCCGGTAAATCTTCTGGAAACACGTCCGAAAAGTCACACACAACTAGAACGCCAGATAGCTGTGGTGCTAGCGTATCCACATCCTTTACATAGGCCAAAAAGGCACTACACCCATGCCTCATACATTTCCCGCCACTGCCATCGAGATCACCTTCGGGATTGTCGTGACCCTATCTCCATAAACCGTTACCGGACTTCCATCAGGCGCTGTCAGACGAATCATTTTCTTGTGGCACACAATATTCGCCTCGAAGTCCGCTAACCAATCCATTCCAAGAACTAAATCAAAACCACCCAAGGTCATCATAAACGGTTTGACAGGAAACTTATGACCTTCTAACTCCACTTCACAATTCTCTACCATTTCGGAAATCCTAATAGGCTTACCTATGGCAGTTTCTACATCAAAGGGCACATCCACACGTCTACTACTAACAGGTAGCTTAGCACGAAAAGCAGTAGACATAAAACTTTTGCTGGCACCCGAATCAAATAACACAGAAGCTAAATTTTGGTTCACTACAAACGTACTGGACACAACATCGGGATCTGTCCTGGCCTCCTCCTGTGTCATAGTGAATGCCCTGGCGCTCGCCCTCTGCCCTTCACTCCCCGTCTTCTTCACCCCGGAACCCTCGGGCCTTGCCTTCTTACAATCCTTGCTGATGTGACGCTCTTCACCACAGGTAAAACACTGGGCTGAACGACAGTCTCTTGCCATGTGTCCCGCCTTCCCACATTTGAAGCACAAGTTTGATCCAAATTTACATTCTCCATTGTGCTCCCTTCCACACCTGCCACACCTTTTTGACCCCGCGCCCGTTGTGCCCACACGGCGGTCGTCCACCTTTGCCTTCTTATTACTCATCGAGGTACCGCCCTGATCAAACCTCTTCCTCTGCCAGTTCCGATTACCACCACTCCTCCTGCCACCATCAGTCACCACCTCTACCACCCTTTCGTCATACAATCTTCCCGCCAAGTCCACTGCCGACCTGAACGTGCTCGGTCTAGCAGCAATCATGTGCCTGCGAATATCAGCTGGCAGGCCTTGGATGTACCTCTTAATCTTTCGCGATAGAGGAGTCACCTGATCTGGCACCAAACGTGCCATCTCATTGAATTTCGTCGTGTACCCTTGATGTGTCATAGTTCCCGCCTCCAGCTGCAGGAACTCCCTCTCCACCTTATCCATTTCACGATGAGGACATAACTCCTCAATAACCAACCTCTTCAACTCAGACCACTTCATTCGCCCAATCGCCCGACTGCCCTCAGCTTGGACGATATTGTCCCACCAACATAAAGCTGATTCAACAAAAGAATGGGTCGCGAATTTCACCTTCTGATCCTCACGGCACTCGCTGATTTCAAGAACCGCCTCCATCTCTCTCACCCACCGTGAGCCGCAGCAGTAGTGCCGTTTCCATCAAAGGTTGGGGGCTTGCACCTCATGAATGCCCCGTAATTACAGCCTCGTGCCGCTTCATGCACAGGCTTTTCCTCCTCCTCCTCATCATCAGTTAGAACCGTTTCCGGCTCCGGTCGTTCTTGTCCTCCCGAGGACCTATTCTTCTCTTGTCTTTCTCCTTCTCGGACCGCCTTAATAACTTCAGTCACCACAGACGGTAGTGCCTCCAGATTTTTAATGCAAAGACCACGGCTGCTAGCTCCAAATTATGAGTAGGATAATTGGCCTCATGAACTTCAGCTGTCGGGATGCATAAGCTATAACTTTCCCCCTTTGCATTAACACGCACCCTAACCCCGAGTAGGAAGCATCGGAATAAACCACCAAGTCTTCACTTCCTTCGGGTAGTGACAAAATAGGAGCTTGGGTCAATCTCGCCTTTAATTCTTCAAATGCCTTCTCTTGAGCTTGACCCCACACAAATTTCACGTCCTTCCGGGTCAACTTAGTTAGTGGAGAAGCGATCTTGGAAAAGTCTTGGATGAACCTTCGGTAATAGCCCGCCAACCCAAGAAACTGCGAATCTCGGATGGTGTCTTTGGAGACTTCCATTGCATCACTGCCTCCACTTTAGCCGGATCTACCATGATTCCCTCCGGATTCACCACATGACCCAAGAATTGCACCTCCCGTAACTAGAATGCGCATTTAGAGAACTTAGCATACAATTTCTCCCTCCTCAACGTCTCCAGTACTTCACGAACGTGACCAGCATGTTCTTCTTCACTCTTCGAATAGATCAGGATATCATCAATGAACACAATCACTGATCTGTCCAACATCGGTCGGCAAACACGGTTCATCAAATCCATAAAAGCGGCTCGCGCATTGGTCAAACCAAAAGACATAACAAGAAACTCGTAGTGACCGTAGCGCGTACGGAAAGCCGTTTTAGGAATATCTTGCTCTTTCACTTTTTATCCTTCAACTTGGGTAAAATATCTTTCCCCCTTTTTCTTCACTTTATTCTCTCTTTATTTAAATAAATGAAAGATCGGGTGTTACAGATTAGTACATTACAAAAACAAGTAATAACATAAAATATATTCGATGTAAAAATATATGTATTCATAACAAAGAAAGACGTAAAAATATGAAATAATAAATTAAACTCAAACTATACGTGGCGTGTAACATCATACGCCAAGTATAAGTGTTATGACAATAGATGAGTTCGGCGGAAAAAAAACAAAGCCATACAACACGCATACTACTATGGTTATAAGACCATACAAACGTAGTATGATGTCATTCGATGGATATAAGACCATGGGTTATTGATTTATTATTGGTGGTGTTCAAATCCGGTCCCTATTTAAATTGGAAGAAGTTCATTGAATGTGATAACTTCGAGGTAGGGCACGTCACATGGGCATCAACGTCAAGTGTTTTTTTTTTTGAAAAGCAAAAAAAAAATTATTGTATTTTTATGTTTGTTATTTGTATTTAATTGAAGTGTCCACGTTATTTGTATTTTTGGCATTGTATTCATTTTTATTATTTATTTAAATACTAATATTGTATTTTTATGTTTGTTTGTTACTATTTTTTTAATTTTATTTCTCACTACTCACGTTTCTTTTACGAACTACTCACTTAATATATTACTTATTTGGAGATAAAAAAGTTATTTTACTAAATTTTATTTTCAGTACCTATTAAACATAACCTCTTTTCATTTATTCTTTTTAGGTTGTTTTTAACTAAACTTTTTTCATAGATAAATTTTATATTTAAATTGTAAAGTTTTATGAAGTTTTACACTTAATATTTGATTTATTTCTATTTACATTAATCGTATGATTTTTAAAGTGTTATTTTTCATCTTTTTTTAATCTTTTTAAAACAATTCCTAACCTACTCATAATCTGATTCATTAATAGTCACTTGAATCGCAAATTCAATGAAATATTTGTTTATTTTTAACGTAATAATATGACTTCGATCTTTTTAAATTCCAGAACAATTTTGATGTGTTTATTTGTAACCATATTTATGTATATGCTTATAGATATTTGTATATCTTGCTTGAACAAATAGGTATGTTAGTTAACACTTACTACATTCGATTAAAAAAAGATCATTATGAAATATTAAAAGCCAAAACAAGTGATTACTTTCGAAGTTAAGTTTCTTCCGAAGCTTAACATAGTTCTTTCGAAACTTAACATAGTTCTTCCGAAGCTAACTTGATATCTTCTGAAGGTTATATTTGCTTCAGAAGGGATTTGAAGTTTACTTTGGATATCTTCCGAAGTATGTATATCTTCCGAAGGGAATCTTGCGAAGGGTTATTTCCATTCGGAAGATATAGTGTAGGGTCCTTAGTGTAAATTCTCAACCTTTGTTGAGTGTGTCTGTTATTGTTCGTTATTCACTATAAATTAGGACATGATGTAATCGGTGAGGTATCCAAAATTAATACCAGTTCACAATTTCATTCTTTCTTGGATCATCTTTGTATTACATTGTTCAAATTTCGTGTTCATATTCTCAATTAGTTCAACAATTGGTATCAGAGCCTGGTTAGAGGCTCAATTAAGGATCAAGATTCAATTAAAGATCGATCGGCGGCAATAATGGTGTCAACAAAGTTCGAAGTTGAGAAATTCGATGGAAAGAATGACTTTGGGTTATGGCGGTTGAAGATGAAGGCATTACTCGTTCACCAACGAGTGGTGGATGCCTTGGCCAAAGAATCCAAATTTCCAAATACAATGTCAGACAAGGAGAAGAAGGAGATGCTAGAACAAGCACATAGTTCTATCATCTTGAACTTGGGGGATCGAGTACTTAGAGAAGTATCAAAGGAGACATCTGCTGCAAGGGTCTGAGCAAAATTGGAAAGTTTGTACATGAAGAAGTCTCTTGCGAACGGACTGTATCTCAAGAAACGGTTATACACATTCCAAATGGCTCCTGGGAAGTCAATTGAAGATCATACCGATGAATTCAACAAATTGGTGTTGGATCTTGAGAACATCGAAGTTGAATTAGACGATGAAGACCAACCAATCATATTCTTGACATTTTTTCCATCCTCTTATGAGCACTTTGTAGATACTTTGATGTATGGTAGGGACACTCTTACCATGGAAGAAGTGCTGGCAGCTATCAATTCAAAGGAATTGAAGAAGAGAACTGGTTATAAGAAGATGGTGGAGTGGGCTTGATAGTCAGGGGAAGATCTGAACAAAAAAACTTCAAACAGAGATGTGTCTTGAAGTCCCGGTCCAAGTATAAGAGAAGGTGCTATATGTGTGGATCTGAAAAACAAGTAAGGCCCCGATCCCGGAAACCTCTCAGTTGGTCATTCATAGCAATTAAAACATCAATCATTACAAATAAACGACCTTATGCAGCTGAATATGTTTATCAAAAGCCATTCATTTCATTTAAACCTCTGTTGTTGAGCAAAATATCATCATTTAACTAATTACAAAAGAATTGTTTATATGCATTACAAAACAACAGCAACGTAGAATACGAATGGATGTCAGTCTTTCCCTTGCCGAGTAGCTTCACTCTCGTGCCATCCTTAGCAATGATTACCTGCCAACTGAAAATGTATAAAAGTCAGCGTTGCTGAGTGAGCTCTAGTTTTTAAAGTAATAAAATACTTTCTATATGTTGTATAAGAAAATACTCTTTTCTATAAAATACAACTCTGTACTATATATGCGAGCACGCATCAACTATATGAACAAATAATGTTCGATCTCTGTACTATATGCCTTGTCTGTAAACTTTAGCTTTATGTTTCACTTTTTGTATGGACCAGTGAGCAGTACCCCAACTATATGCGTGACGGAAAACGGGTGATGGGCCATCTATATCCCTCGAAAGGGTCAACTGTATCCCTCGAAAGGGTCAACTACATCCCCCGAAAGGGTAACTGTATCCCCCGAAAGGGTCAACTATATCCCCCGAAAGGGTAACTGTATCCCCCGAAAGGGTCAACTATATCCCCCGAAAGGGTAACTGTATCCCTCGAAAGGGGCTGTGTACTATGTTCAAGGCCGACCCAATCACCCAGGGCAGCCTACAAAGGTCCTGCCAATCTCAATTGATTGACCCTGTGTGCATAAAAGGGTAGCTAACCCGCAGCACAGTTGAGCTAATGACAACACGGCCGTGTCCCTCCTGTAAGCTTGCAAGACTTGTTAACATTTTATTAATGTTTCTCTTCTTTTTTTATTGCTCTTTCACTTTATTATTACGAAATACTTTACGTTACGATAATAACATACCACGTAAAGTCACATACTATGGGTAATAATAATAATAGCAATAACCATAATAAGGAACAATCATAATCAATCATATCATGCATGAAACAACATCATTAATAAGCCCTTAGTCAACCTCGGTCAAATCCCTAAGGCACAGACTCCCAGAAAATTCTGTAAAAATTTCTAAGTCTTAGGCGCATGGGAACTATTTAGGCGCATGAGCCCTATTTGGGCGTTGCATCACTATTTAGGCGCATCAGCCTAACACTTAAACATTTTCACTTTAGGCGCATGAACTCATTCAGGCGCATGGGCACTATTGGTGCGTATGAACACTTAGGCGCATGGGCCACTTGGCGCATGGGCACTATTAGGGCGCATGGCCCTACACAGTCGTCCGACTATTATTTTCTAGGTGCATGGATAACTGTTCAGGCGCATGGGCTATACTTTATCATTTCTAAGCTAATCTTAGGTGCATGGAATACTGTTTGGGCGCATGGATCACACTTAGTTCTTACTATGGCATTTTCAGACGCATGAACCTTATTTAGGCACATGGACCTTCTGTACTATATGTTTCAAGTATGTTTTCAACCTAAATCATCGAATCTGTCTGTTCTAAGCTTAATGTGGCTATCCTAGCATGAATAACCGATAAGCATACAACAATCATATTCATTCATGCACAATGCACACGGGTAAACATACATGAACTTTATAAAACCATTTTAATACATTTTCAGCCCTAAAGATCATTTAAAACAAGTAAAACCGGGGTCTAGAACTCACCTGATGCAAATTGGGTGTTTCTTCATTTGAACCCGCTTGCAAAGAGTTCCAAAAAACCTAAAATCAACACCATACGCACACACCGAACACAACACAAGCACATAAGCACAAGAGCACATAACCGGGATAAAACCTGTCATAAACATATAAAAACCGCGAATTCGCCCACGTCTTCTTCTTGTTCTGAAAACCAAGAGTTCTCTGCTCTCTCTATCTCTCTAAAAAAACGAAGAAGATGGTGATGTGAAAAGAGGGTGGGCGGCCATGCCCACCTTTACACCAACTTTACAAGATTTTTTTGTCCTTTTTACACTTTTAGTCCCTCCACTTGGACTTAATTGCCCTTTCTTTCTTTTATTCTTTATTTCTTGTCTTTTAAAATAATCAGGTGTTATAAAGCACTTCAAGAAAGACTGTCCTGACTGGAAAATGAAGAAGGGTGAATCAAGTGGATCAAAAACTCATTCTGGACACAATGCACAAGATGATTTCTGTAATGGATATGAAAGTGCAGATGTGTTGGTTGTCATAAGTAGTGGTAAGGAGAATGAATTGGTGATGGACTCAGGGTATTCATATCATATGACACCGGTGAAAGAGTTCTTTAAAGATCTGAAGGTGGAAGATCTTGGATCAGTAAAGCTAGGGGATGATAGGCCTTGCAAGATTGTGGGTCATGGCACAGTGACTCTGATAATGAAGAATGGCATGAAAGTGGATCTTCATGATACAAGGTATATTCCTAGTCTTTAAAGGAGCTTGTTTTCTTTAGGGCTATTAGAGAGTTCTGGTTACCATGTTAGTCTTAGAGATGGTAATGCTAAGGTGATTAAGGGGCAATGGTAGTATTGTCTAGTAGTAGAAGGGATAATAATATATATTTGCTAGATAGTGTTGGATTAGTATAACCTCAGGTAGCATTTACATCAAATGATAATAGTTCTAAGGCCATGTTATGGCATAGGAGGCTTGGTCATATCAGTCATTAGGGGCTGGTGGAGCTATATAAGCAACAGTCAATGACTGAGTTGAAGAGTTGTGATTTTGGTTTTTGTGAAACTTGTATTCTTGGTAAGCACAAGAGGGTAAAGTGTAAAAAGGCTAGGCATATCACAAGTGGGGTATTAGACTACATTCATTTTGATTTATGGGGTCCTGCTAAGGTTGATTCCTTGGGTGGTACTAGATACTTTATGACCTTAATTGATGACTTTTCTTGGAGAGTTTGGGTTGTGGTCTTGAAGAATAAGAGTGATGCCTTCAGTAAATTCAAGGAATGGAAAGTATCGATGGAAACTCAAATTGAACGGAAAGTCAAGAAGCTAAGAACAGATAATGGGTTGGAGTTTTGCAATCATGCGTTCAATCAGTTTTGTAAAGCTTATGGTATTGCTAGACATAAAACTATACCAGGGACTCCTCAGCAGAATGGTTTGGCTGAGTGGATGAATAGAACCTTGCTTAAAAAGGTGAGGTGCATGTTGGCTAGTTCTGGTTTGCCCAAGATGTTCTGGGTTGAAGTTGTTTCAACTGCAGCATATTTGGTCAATAGGTCTCCATCAGCTGCATTAGACATGAAAACACCTATGGAGGCATGGTCAGGACAAAAGAATGACTATGGGGAACTAAGGTGTTTGGATCTTTGGCTTATGCTTATGTTAGCCAAGGAAAATTAGAACCTAGGGTCTGCAAATGTTTTTTTTCTAGGATACCCTAAGGGTGTGAAGGGTATAGGTTGTGGACACTAGATGGGGGCAGACCTAAAGTGATAGGGAGCAGAGATGTGACTTTCCAAGAGTATGTCATGTATAAGGACATTAAAGGAAGAGGGAAGTCAGAAATGAAAGATTAGAGTGGGGTTCAAATTGAGGTGGAGTAATAGGGTGTGAATGATAAGGGTGTTGATCATGGCACTTCTAATAGCCAGGAAGTTGGTGTGGATGATTATCAGTTGGCTAGGGATAAACAATGGAGACAAGTGATTCCTCCACTCAGGTATAAAGAGGGGATGGATTTGTCTGCATTAGCCTTTGTTGCTGCTGAAAAAGAAAGCATCTATTAACCATTGTCATACTCTAAGGCAAATTCTATGAAAGAAAGCTCAAAATGGTGTAAGGCCATGGAGGAAGAGATAGAATCTCTGTATAAGAATGGCACATGGGAGCTGGTGACAAACCTAAGGGTCATAAGCCTATGTCATGTAAGTGGTTGTTCAAACTGAAAGATGGAATTTTTGAAGGTGAACCTCCTAGGTACAAGGCTAGATTAGTAGCTAAAGGGTTTACTGAAAAGCTAAGGGTGGATTACAATGAGATTTTTTTCACCTGTGGTGAAGCATTTCTCCATCAAAGTTATGTTGTCATTGAGTACTTCTATGGATACGGAGCTACATTAGTTAGATGTGAAGACTTCATTTTTGCATAGGAAGCTGCATGAAACTATCTATATGAAACAGCTTGAGGGGTTGAGGTTAAAGTGCATGAAGATAAGGTATGTCTCCTTAAGAAGTCTCTGTATAGGCTGAAACAATCCCCTAGATAGTGGTATAAAAGGTTTGATGAGCATATGGTGATGAGTGGTTTTAATAGGAGAAACTTTGATAGTTGTGTCTATTTTAAGGAATACAGTGAGAACAAATTTTTGTATTTGTTACTGTACGTTGATGACATGTTGGTGGCTTGTTCTGACTTGCAAGAAGTTGAAGCTACTAAGAAGATGTTGATGTCAGAGTCTGAGATAAAAGATCTAGGTGAAGCAAAGAAGATATTGGGCATGGAGATCATAAGAGATAGAGAACACAGGGTGTTGAAGTTGTCTCAAAGGTCTTATTTGAAAAAGGTACTAAGTAACTATAGGATGGATGATGTGATACCAGTAACTGTTCCTATAGGTGCTCATATTAAATGGTCATGCTCTGATTGTCCTAAGTCAGATGCTGAAGTTAGATATATGGAGAAAGTGCCTTATGCCAATGTTGTTGGGAGCTTGATGTACTTGATGGTTTGTACAAGGCTGGATATTGGGTATGCTGTGAGTTTAGTCAGCAGGTATTTGTCAAATCCGGGTAAAGCTCATTGGGTTGCTGTGAAATGGATCTTGAGGTATCTCAGGGGTACTAGCACTATGGTTTAGTGTTTGGGCACCATGAACATAAGAAGGTTGACAGGGTTGTTGGTTATGTGGATTCGGATTTTGCCAAGGATCTAGATAGAGAAAGATTTATCACAGGATATACATTTCAAGTACTGGGTAACTTGGTAAGTTGGAAAGCTCAGTTTCAGCATGTGGTGGCAGTATCTACAACAGAGGCTGAGTACATAGCTTTGACCGAGGGAATCAAGGAAGCTATGTGGTTGCATGGTTTTGTTTCTGAGTTGGGAATAAAAGTTGCAGACTCAGTGGTATATTGTGATAACCAGGGTGCAGTTCAATTGTCAAAGAATAGCATATTTCATAAGAGGACAAAGCACATTAATGTGAAGTTACACTTCATAAGGGATGTGGTAAATGCTGGGAATGTGAAAGTGGAAAGTGTGTCTACTTTAGAGAATCCGGCAGACGTGTTTACAAAGTCTCTACTTGGTATGAATTTCAAGTTTTGCTTGGATGCATTAGGAGTAGGTTAAAATCTTGTTTTGGATTTTAAGGTGGAGATTGTGAAGTATTAAAAGCAAAACAAGTGATTACTTTCGAAGTTAAGCTTCTTCCGAAACTTAACATAGTACTTCCGAAGCTAAGTTGATATCTTCCGAAGGTTATGTTTGCTTCGGAAGGGATTTGAAGTTTACTTTGGATATCTTCCGAAGTATGTATATCTTCCGAATGGAATCTTCCGAAGGGTTATTTCCGTTGGGAAGATATAGTGTAGGGTCTTTAGTGTAAATTCTCAACATTTGTTGAGTGTGTCTTTTATTGTTCGTTATTCACTATCAGTATGGACATAATGTAATCGGTGAGGTATCCAAAATTAATACTAGTTCACAATTTCATTCTTTGTTGAATCATTTTTGTATTGAATTGTTCAAATTCCGTGTTCATATTCTCAATTAGTTCAATAGTCGTTATCACACCGCATATAGCCGCGGATATAACTTTAACTTAGAAAACAAGCAGAATGCTGCAAATACAAAAATTCCAAACCAAGAACACACTGTTTAGAACAATTTTTTTGGGTTTCATGTATGAGTTGCAGTTAAATTTGAAGGAACATTAACGACAATGGATGTGCCTTCAAGTTTTTCTAATTTAAGCAAATCCCACGAGGCTAATGAATATAACGTGGTGTAAATAGATGAGTATGGGTTTAAATTATATGTGACGTATGGTCGTTGATAATTTTACAATTAAATAACATGTATATAATATACTAATAGTCAGCTGAATTTGATAAACACTAGATTGTGATAAATAAAAAACACATGTCGAAAACCATCAGAACTATACATATTTCCACATATATACCCACAAAACATGGTCTTTATATACGTCCCATCATTCATGCATATGCGTTTCATAAATTTGAAAGACACACGTACATATACTTAGCTAGATTCTCTAATCATGCATGTTCTTCACATGAACAAGGAGAAGGTGAGACTAGCTATGCCAAAAACTCACAACTTCAGGTAAAAATAGATGTACTATTTCATAATTTTTGTGAAAGTAAACCCAATAAAATTAACATAGAAGGTACGAGTGCAGAAGAAGATAATATCCGTTGGTAGTTCAATGATGGAAGCTGCCATAGTAAACATCTTGTCGGAGGTGAACCCGAAGAGCATGGGGGTTGCAGACCTGGGTTACTCTTCTGGACCCAACTCCTTAACAGTGGTCTCTCAAATAATCCACATTGTGGATGCTGCTAGCCGAAAGATGGGTATATGTGTGCCAGAACTAAGGGTGTCATTGAACGATCTCTATGGCAACGACTTTAACAACGTGTTTAAGTCGTTGCCAGAGCTTTACAAGAGCTTGAAAATGATTATGCTATTGAAGGATGCTATGTTTATGGAGTGCCTGGGTCATTTTATGGCAGATTGTTTCCTACCCGCAGTCTTCATTTTGTTCATTCTTCTTCGAGTCTTCATTGGTTGTCTCAGGTTTGTATCTTTAGAGGTTGTTTCATTTCATTTTAGGATTTAGGGCACTATTTTTATCTAAAAAAAGTGTTCAATAATATTATTAATAAGTAAGATAATTATTTAATAAAATAAAGATACCATAAAATTTTGTTGAAATATGGCACATGTTATGTTTTATTAAAAAACTCTAATGTTAAGGGCATTCTAGTCTTTTACTATTTTTCCCTCCTTTCTCATGTACTAGTTTTATTACAATAACATAATAACCTATGTGTTAGTGATTTGATGCTTCTTAGTACGTGAACACATGTGTAAAAGATAGTGCTAAATACTTTAACACGTGTAAAGAATTCAATGAAGATTTTTACACATGTGTATGTTTTGTATAGTGTAATCCATGTAGCAGTTTTACATGAGTAAACATAAAAAAAGATAAAATATGTAATAATTAATTAAACATGAGTGAAAAACATTTACATAAATCAGAATGAATCTACATCTAAGCCATAAAAATATACAAATCACAAAAAAACTGTATGATCCTTTTGTTGATTTTACCCTATTCACATCTTAAATTTGGACTATTCAGCATCTCTTGAAAAATAAAACCATGATGTGATATGATTTTGGCAACTTTTAAGGTAGATAATCACAAATCCAAAAAAAGAGCTTATACACATATGTGTATTCAATATACACATGTGTAACTGTGTAGTTACACATGTGTGAATTCAAGTTACATATGTGTAAAAGTCACTTGGCACATGTGTACAACTCACTTTACACATGTTTATATAAAAAAAAACTAGTAAAGAAAGTGTAACATCCCATGGAAATCGTATAATGATACTATCCATTTTGCCCTTGATGGGTTGTTAATCCACGAACTCATAGTTTTATTTTCACACGATGAATTGCTCGCCTAGAAAAAACACATATTGATAGAGAAGGTTTCCACCCCTTATCAAGAAGGCTTTGTTATCTCAACCGATATGAAACTTACATCTCCACCCCTTTCTGGAGCCTAGCATTCTTGCTTGCACACCGGTCTGGTCCCCAGATATGATACAAAGTGTGACAATCAACGTAAACCATACCAATATATATTGTGCGCTTTGCCTATTTAGGAACTCCCGGATTAGTTTTCACCCGATGAGTTACTCGTCCAGGGAAAACAAATCTTGATTTAGAAGGTTTCCACCCATTATAAGGAAAGATTCGTCCTCCCCATCAACCGGTGTGGGACTTAAATTTATACTAGGATTATGTTGGTTGGAAACTAAATGGGTAATATTAAACTAAAATTTCATATATTAATAATAATGAGACAACATATATGACAAGAATGAGACTTGTACGGGGTAGGTTTAGCCTAATAAACTAGGTAACATAAAATAGAGTTGATGAGGTTTGAGGTAGAGAGCATCAACCATCACAAGTATACTATGAAGTTTAATGAAATAGCCATATTGGTTTCACACATGGTAACTCCAAGGAGAAAAAAATCAATGTTATATTTGAGATCTACTTATGCAAGTCATAAAACTAGTGAAGTTGTTGGCATAAAAGAAATTTTAATTAGTGGTAGTCTTAGTGCAACCATGTTATATTAAGTATTTAGGGTTCTCATAGGCTCCAAGAGGCAAGATGTAAACCAAGAAGAAGATAATAGTGAATGCTACACCTCATTATAGAAAGTGTGGAAAGAGTCATAATGAAATTTACAAAGAGTTTGGGGACTAAAAAAATGACCGCCCATAAAGAAAGAAGAGAACAAGTGTAACTTTAAGGTTGAATGAAGGGAAATAATGAAAAGAAACAAAGGCTAAGGACAGAGACTTTACGTTAACAAGGGGAGAAGATAGAACTATGATGATGTAATGTCAAGTACATTCCTTGTTAAAAATGTACCCACACTCGTACTATAGCATTCTAACACCAATATAAGTTTTGTAGCTTTGATAGTCTATGCTTTGCATAATATATTCCATGTATTAAGAGAATGACTTTTTCTGTAGAGTTAAATACAAATAAACAGTTAATATATCTACAACGATTTTAAAGATTACTACATAGAATATGAAGTATATAAATTTCAATCAGGTGAAGTATGAATTGGGACCAAATCAAGCTAAAATATTCTTAGAGCTAAAGAATAAGGAAACCCTGGTTTTAGTGTTGACATTGGAAAAGATGATCAAGTGGTATACTTTGATGTTTCTTACCAAGTATAAGGATATGTGCTTATGTAACAAGGCAAGTTTATCATATATATATATATATATATATATATATATAATATATATATATATATTACAATAGTTTAAACTCATAAGGCAATATACTAAATGCATGACATAGAATTCGACACAATAGTATTTTCTATAAGATAGGCATTATACATATAGGAAAAATGTGCCATCTTCACCGACCTAAAAGCATGAAGTACTTCTTCAAGTAGAAGAATTTGACTTTGAGGTAATGATGGTGGTTAGAACTAATTAAACATTATGACTATGAGATTTTGTATTACCCAAGAAAATCTAATGTAGTGGTTGATGCATTAATTCATAAGGAAGAACATTCCCTGAGTTAAAAGCTTACAAGTTAGTAGTAACCTCAGATTCCATGTAATAGTTGATGGAATCACAATTCATGCAATAAAAGATGAGAATGTTAAGAAAAAGAGAATAGTTATCCAATTTGAGGGTTAGGAAGAAAATGAATATGGTGTTAAAACCAAGGTTGACCAAATATAGGTGTGAATGGGTAATATGAGAATGAAATCCTTATAGTAGAGCTCATGAAGTTTTATATTAGAAAAGAAGGATATCAATATTAATGATAGTATGACATAGTAAAATGGACATACAAATTTTACTAGCAAAGAGAATGTTAAACCAAAGCCTTTAAGTTTGGAAATGAATAGAAGCCCATATGATTAGTGTATTCTTAATAGGGGTAATCGGTTGAAGGTAGTAAAGGACTGCAAACGAGAAAATAGGGTGAAAATAAGACTCAATCATGAGTGTCAACAAAGTAGGAAAGTCAAATTTTGTGTTTAAGAGATTCTAACACTATAGTGCCCTGTGATGACAAGACTGTGTCATGCTGCTAAAAGTTGAAACACATGTTATATGATTTGTTAAGCCAATATTATATCATTTAACACATAAATTTCATTAGAAAATGACTAAGCTCATGAAAGGGCTCTGAAAGTTCAATTCAAACATAATAAACACCATCAAGAATCCTTTCAGCCCTCTCCTTGCATGCGCTCGGGTCTTTCTCTCTATAAATATTGTAAATGTTATGAAGATCATGAGGTGCAAGTTGTGGATCATTAGTGTTTGAGGTGTAGTAAGCATTCAAGGAGTTGAAAAAGGTTGGGTTCATCCTTTGATCACCATTAGTAAATATCCTAGGTAAATACCCACTTGATTTGGTGATCTTAGTTTGTAAATGGTGGTTTTAATGTCATACAAAAAATATGTTTTTGGAAGTATAAGTTGTTTCACATAATTTTAGATCATTAAAGGGACAAAATCAACAATTCTAGACCTACATTTGATAAATAAGGATGGTTCTTTATATCAACCAACTTAGAGTTACACATAAGTTTTTAAATAAGGAATGAGTTGTGATAGTTGGAGAACTTATAATGCTGAATGATGTGATGGTTGATAGTGAATTCGTAACATTTTGGATGATAAGGACGGGTTCATCATATGTTGAATCATGTTGTATTGAAGGAAACCAGTAGTCAAAAGTTTAGACATGACCATGTCGACATGCCCATATTAGTTAGATAATTAGTTTTTATTTAGAAATTGTAATTGTTAGGCTAAACTCGAATGGCTAGGTTATTTGAACTTTAATACTAAAATGTTTAGGCTTTAGGATTAATTATAGTGTAACTTACCAAAATTCAAGGTTTGTTATATGGTGGAACTTGATACGTGAAATTATGCTTGATGATGTGAGTTCCATGAGCCTAGATTTATTTAACTTTTTCTTGCTATTATGGATGCTTTATAGATATTTACAATAAATGTTGTTGGTTGCCTATTGCATAAATATTCTTAAATGTTAATGGTTCCTTTAGACAATAAGCATTCCCAATAAATGCGTTTGTGTAACTATTATGTAAAGGATCTAACACCAAAGTGTGTCTAGAAATGTTTTGTAGAGAGTTTAGCAAGTTCACATACAAAGCAAAGTTTTGAAATGGTTTGCAATTGATGTACAAGAAAAAGGTTTTAATGTAAAAATAAAAGAGAAAAATGTTTTTGGTCAAATGAAAAGGCGTGACTCATAAAATGTTTCTTACAATTGGCCTATGGTGAACCAAGGAGCTAGTGTTTGGAAAGTTCTATTAAAGAAAATTTACCTTTGTGTGTGAGGAGTGGTGACAGCCACTTAGAAGTGAAAGTCACATTTTGTTACACGAGACTTAGTTATGGATTGTATTGTCATTAGAATGGAATGGGTGCTGCAATAAATGTTCAAAACTTAAAATTCAACAACAATACCTAACCACTTTAGCATGCATGTTAGGAATGACATTTGCTTCCGGTGATAGGATATAAAAATAAACTTTAGGTGTAATGTAAAAGAATTTTGGTATATTTTTATGTTAATAAAGGAGTTCAAATGAAGATCATTCAAATCAAATCTATTGGGATCGAAGGAAATGAACTCAAATTAGTTGACGACCTAATATTATAATCAATTTTAGAACCAATATTCTACTCTCGTGAAAAAAATTTGAATAAATTGTGAATAACAACTTGTTTATTCATCTTTCAAATCCCTAATTTTATAACAAATAACACAATAAGATTACAAATTTCTTTTACAAAATAACACAATTCAATATCTTATTTCAATATCAAACCTCTGATTTATCTTTCAAATCACTACTTCATATACTTAATAGCATAAATCATAAATATTAAAAATTGAACCAAATAATTATTAATTTTTATAACAAATGACACTCAAATATTAGAAATTGAACAACATAAACCCTAAATCCCTAATTTCATAGTGTAATAGAGATAAAAAGGTAGAAATGCTAATTTGAAGTGGGGGTGAATTGGTGAAAGATCACATATGGGAGATGGTAAGGGCCGCCGCAGCAGGCGGCAGTTCGGTGGTGGTCGGCTGGACGAACGGCGGTGGGGATGTGGGGTGATCGGCAGTGTGGGTGGATAGTGCCTGGCTGGTTGTGGCTTATGGGAAGAGACGAATAGTCGACGGGGGCATGGGGTGATTGATGGTGTTCATTGGGTTATGGTTATTTAGATTAATTAGTTAGGTTTTTTAAGTTGTTTAATGTTTTTAGGTTTATATCATTTTGGACTTGTTAATTATTATTATATTAGACTATTGGGTATTTTGAACTTATTAGTTATTTATGGTTTTATAAAATGTAATGTTTATTTATAAAATATAAGATTAGTTTTTATAAACTTTAAAACTTTTTTTGAAGTGTTGAGTTTAAAAAAATTTAGGGGTAACATAATATTTTCTCAGGGGTAACGTAAAACCGTAATTTTTATTTTTTATTTTACATAAAACCGTATTTTTTTCTCTTTACGCTACCCGTAAAAAGTTGAGTGGTAGGAGGCTACCCCTACTCATAATAGGTCCGCCATGGTTGCTTCTAACATTAAAGGGAAAGAGATTGGTCTAATGGACTCCATTGTTTACATTGAACTTACGTAATGGACTTTAGTATGTATAGAAGTTGGCTTTATAAATAAAGTTTTAGTTTCTTTTGCAAAATATCTTTTTGTGTACTATGTCCTATATGTAATTATGTATATCAGATGAATGGTGTATCCTGAGGTCAATTTTTGAAAGTGGACATCATAGACGTATTACTCACTTTTAATTACCTTTGTTTGCCGAAAAGAATGGGTTACGATGGATCAATTTATGAATTTAGTGGTGGTGGCCTTCAGGGGTGGAGCATCAATAGGGCCGGGGGGGGCCATATTTTTTCATCCGTAGTGTTTTTATCTCGAAAATGTAAATTTTTGGCCCGATTGTGTAAAGTTTTATATAAATATCGAGTTCGCCCCCTTAAAAAAACAATTTAGCCTCCGTCCCCTTACGAGATAGTTCAAGCTCCGCCATTGGTGGCCTCAGATCAGAAATTATAAATATATCACCACCTACCATAGTGGTTGCCAGTTTATACTTTATATTTATTTTATAAAACTGAACCCTAAAATCATGTCTTATAGAGCACCCCATCTCACGAATCTTTTCTTTGAGGAGCACCCTCCAAACCAATCCTCAAACGATCTTTCATTTTCTTGATTTAAGTGTATATAACAAAGGTTTTAGATGGATATTTCTCTTGATTTCTTAATTCAAATCCCAACCCCTCCAATCGTAATAAAAAAAACCTTTTTACGTAAGTTTATATAACAAAGTTTTTAATAGAGGATTTCTTGATTTCTACAAGAGAGAGAGAGAGAGAGACGAAGAGGAAGAGAAGGATGAGGAAGTGATGATGGGGTGACATTTAGTGGCGTTTGTTGGATATAACGGTGGTTGATGGGTCGCCAATGGGGAAAAGGGATGGTGGTTAGGGTTGGAGAGGGCGAGAAAGAGTGTAAGAATAACAAGAGATGGTAAGGAGAGAGTCAAAGTACGTGGTACTCAAAATGTTTTATATGTATTATATTTTTTTCTTTAACTTATATTTATTATTAAAAAAGGTATTTTTATTTTTTTATGAACAAGTAACATAATTAAGGAAATTAGATATCTAGCTTTTAATAATAAAAATAATGAAACTAATGGCCTAAAAACCCAAATTCAAAGTATTAAATACACTACTCTCCATATGATCAAATATCCTGTTAATTAATATCAGACGATATTGTGACAACTACGATACATGCATGTGAATATAAGAATACAATTTAATACATTCCTTACTTTAAAGGATATACACAATATATATATTTTCGCAACCATGTCGTATGCACGGGAACACATATTAGATATAATTATAACCGTCACATCATAATTTTAGTAATTAATCTTATCTTATTTTTTGATATTTAAATAGGTACCATTGGGTTTAGAACTTTGTGATGGAACACATTTGAACAAAGAGAAGGTGTACATATCAAAGGGTAGCTACAAGAGTGTCATAAATGCATACCAACAACAATTTCATGAGGATTTCTCGTTGTTTTTGAGCTCTCGTGCCAAGGAAATGGTTAACAAGGGTCGGATGGTGTTGTCACTTGTTGGCCGACGATCGCCAGACCCATGTGAAGATGAAGCTTGTTATTATTGGGAGCTCCTAGCTCATGCGTTGATGAACCTTGCTTTAGACGTCTGTACTCTCTTTGCCTCTCTCTCACACATATATTTGTTACTAACTTTTTAAATAAATCCATGAGACCGTTATTTCTACTAATTATTCTTACACATAGTAAATACGTATGTTGTTATTGGGACTTGTTGAAAAGAAAAAGATTGACTCATTAAATATGCCATATTATGCACCAAGCCCAGAAGAATTGATACATGAAGTTGAGAATGATGGATCATTTGAAGTTGTTGATGTTAAAGCATTTGAGATTGAATGGGATGAGGTTAATTCGAGTGATCTCAAGATATCAAATGGTTATTGAGTGGCTAAAACTGTTCGAGCTGCGGTTGAGCCAATGTTAGAGAGTCATTTTCATCTTGGACAAGAAATGATGGATGAGTTGTTCCGAAAATATGCTAAAATCACTGACGAGTGCTTCATTAAAAGAAAATTCAAGAACAACATTTTGGTTGTTTCTCTTACAAGGAAGCACTAGCGTCTTGATCCAAACTTTGTAATTTTTTCTTTACCTTCTTGCATTTCTGTTTAATCATAGTTTCTACGATATATATATATATGTTTATAATAAGTAGATATGTTAATGTAACAAGTATCTACCACTAGAAACTAAATCAATGAAGTGTATCCATTAGCGCTATATTTCTTGTAATTAAAATTTTATTTTCTTAGAGAGTATTCTATAAATTATAAATGTCAAAAAATAAGAAATCTTGCTTTAAGAAAATAAGTATTCATAACAACTTATCAATTAGGTTGGTGATCATAGTTTAACAATTTTACTCTTACTTAAGAAACACTTTTATTGAGTTGGAATTTCTTATTTCATAATGAACAAAAAAAAATATGTCACCATATAATTCTTTTTTATCATATTGTCAAATTATTTCTTGATATTATTATTTTTGTTATTTCATTTGATTTTGAGCAACGCCATCCACATCGGTATATTTTTCCTAAGAACTCATAATTAAAGATTATTATTTAAGACATGGGATATATTTTATGTCTAAAGTGTATCCTTTAACTACAAGCTGAATCTGATTTTTTTTAAATAGTATTAAATTTTGTAAAAGCTATTTACGGATATAGCTTAAATTTACTCTTAAAAAGGAGTAAAGTGTAATCCACATCGGTATATTTATGGGATATAGCTATTTACGGATATGTTAATGGTCGGACCGGTTTTCCAATTTTTTTTAAGTTTTAATGGGTAAAAACCGGCTTCACGCGGACCCGGTTTATTTCGAACGGCATTCGTGTTTGCATGTCGTACGTGGCACGCGGGTAGGTCATGGTGTAAAAGGTATCATAAAGACATTCAATACCTTTCACCTTGTTATCACATATAAACACACAATGTTTCATTTGTCACACCAATGTGGGACAAGGGTGTTAGAGACACTCCCTTTCACACATTTATTTCCAACAAATATTTAATTACCACCAAACCAGTAAGGCGTCCTGTTCGACGTCCGATCCGGTTGTGAAACATTGGTTGTTCGCTTAAATATAACACAAGTGGTCCTTCGAGTTGAAACCGTAAATGATCGGCATACCCTCTAATTAAAAAAAGATAAATTTAATATTAAAGTAATATTAAGGTAGATGAACCCACATATACATACATTAGCTTTAGTAAACCTGTGTATTACACGGGTTAAATAAATAAAATACTAATATAACAAATTCATTAATTATATGATAATATTTTAAGATATAATATGATTAAAATTACGTATCAGAAAAACTATAAATAATGAAACAGTGATATCAACTTTTTATTTTTTCTAAAAAATAAATATTTTATTCTAAAACAAACCGTATAAATATGTTATTTTTATAAAAATTTCTTATAAAAATAATTAAACAGTGATATCAACTTTTTAAATTTAAAAAAAATATCATATATTTTAAGATATTATATTATTTTTTGTTTTAAAAATTTGACTTATTAAAAATATCAATTTATTTAGAAATAACCTTAATAAATAAATTTGTTTCTTAATTTATTATATATAAAATATATTAAAATAATTTATTAGTAAGTAAGGTAATTATTTAATAGGAGAGAGAGGCAGGAAAAAAATGGTGAGAACTAATTGTGGTGCTGACACGTGCCACTCATTTATCCTTTTATTAAAGTAGTAAGATAAAATAAGATAATCCACCCACCTATCTTTCTTATTTATTTATTGAGCTAAATGAACTAGGCCACGTCATTTTCTACAATACAACGTCCTACCATTGTACTTAAATCTGACAAGATTTGCTGGTCTTCGGGCGCATTGTGTGAAATCTCATATTCGCTCTAATGGTCTGTTTAGTTTTTCAATAAGACCTCATATTCCCTCCTAGTCAGATAGTCACTAAGACATGCAATTTCTGATATACTCCAACGGATGTACGAGGGTTCATTTTGGATCAAGGCTCTGTAGTAGCTTTGGTATAAGTGGAAAAGAGCAATGGTGTTTTGATTTGACGTTTGATGATTGAGCAAGAAAATAATCGTTAGTAGACTGAGGAAACGATTGTCGAAGTGAGGGATGATCATTAGAACGAGGGCAGACGAGGAAGACAATATGGGGTAGGTTTGGTAATAAACCAATGTTTTCAGAACCAAATCGGATAGCGACCTGTCAACTTACATGTCGACTCGATAAACGAGATTTATAAACCGAATGATGTTTTATATATATATAGGAGATGGTTCTTAAAAAAACCCAATAGTTATGCGAAAACCAAAGAAAAACACAAAAACTACAAACATAAATCATAACTATTTGGTTCTTTTAAATGTTAAAAGGTTATTTAATTATTTGTTCATATATGTTGAACATAAATATGATAATAAAGAGTTTTACATATAGTAACAATATATCGATGTTAGCGATAAAAAGATCTATAAATTATGTCATCAGTTTTATTAAGTTTCTCTATAAAATCTACCTCGTATAACCTCTAGTTGCTTGTGCCTCTTCAACATCATCTTGAAGTGTGGGACACATATAAGTGGGGTGTCCAAACTATAAGCATATTCCACATGCTTGAGGTTTCTGCTCAACTTCCTTACCTTTTGTGAGTTGCATTACAGCTTTTGTTAATTCAGCAAGTTGACTTTCAACGTGAGGGGTGCTCACTTCTTTAACCACCCATGTTACATCGTCATACCATCCACATTCTTGTGAAGAATGTTTAGTATCTTTGGCTATAGAGGATATCATGGCTCTGATTTGAGTTGGTGTTTTATCAAGTAACGCTCCCCCACTAGAGGCATTTATCAAACGTCTTTCTAGTAGTGCTAACCCTTCATAAAAGTATTGAAGTTATTGATGTTCTGAGATGCCATGTTATGGGCATCAAGCACATAACTTCTTGAATGTTTCACAATAAGTATGCAACACTTCTCTTTTTGGTTGTTTGATCCCAATGATCTCTTGCGTAGAATAGATGCTTTAACTTTAGCGAAGTACTTATCTAAGAACTGTTTTGCAAGATAATTCCATGTGTTTACCGACCCGGTGGTAAGTAAAATGTAACATCTTGTGATTTTGGGTTAATTTAAAGTTAGCCTTGTTAAATTCTAGCATGGGCTAATTGTGTTATTTATGAAAATTATGGGTTACTTATGATTATCACCTTATTTGCTCTTTTAAATTTGTAAGGTCATAATATTTATTTAATAATAATAAAAATAATAATAATAATAACAAATTATAAGAGTAATAATAAATATGCTAATAATAATAATAATAGTAATAATAAGAACAAAAAAAGGGGGTAAAATGAAATGAAAATTTTTGTGAGAATATTCAAACATTAAACCTAATTTAAACTCAAGGGGCCTCCTTGTCAATTTTGAAACTGTGAAAATAAAGTTTGGGCACGAAATAACAACTTTAAAACTTCAGGGACCATTTGTGCAAATAACTCCAAACCTTTCCCCAAGGCCGCGTTCCGGCCAGAAGTCCGGCGGAGCTCCGGCGAGCTCCGGCGACGGTCAAACGCTCGAATTTATTCGTTTTCGAAGCCCAAAACCGACTCAAATCGTGTCGTTTGCATGTTTCGAACTTGATTACTCCATTAAATTGAGTTTAAACATCGGTTTCGACCCTAAACGATCGCATAACCGATATGCATTAAAGCATATAGCCGTTCGAGCATTTACAAATCATAATAGTCCAATTAAACTAACCTAAACGACCCTCTATCAATCATTAATCGAATACCATCCTCAATTGCATCTGAAACAACCACAATTCGCAGATTTAACTTCACTTTTTATCGCGGATCTACACCACCCGAACACCACCATAACAACCTGTTAACAACGAATTGATAGAGGGCTTTACATCGGGAGCATCATCCGAAGCTCCACACGAAGTAAATTGGATTATCATCAACATCACACATCGTTCCCTCACCTCTCGTTTCGCGACTCGTTCATCAACGTGTGCACCTTCAATTGTCAATCGAAAGGGTAAATTGCTTACATGTATTCAATCGGTTGATCATGGGGAACAAAAGCCCCATGGTTAACAATGCCCCAAGCATCGATTAATCAGTCAATTTTGAATCACCCGATTCTAGGGTTCTTGGATTTGGGGGTGTATTTGAGATTTAATTCAAAAGAAATTGGAACTGAGTATTACCGCGGCTGAGAGCCTTGGTTCAGCGGTAATATGGGAGGAGGTTAAACAGGAGGTCCCCGGTTCGAATCCGGGGGACCCCATGTTTTATTTTTAAGGTTTTTTAGCCTTCATTTGAAACTTGTTTTTTTTCTAAAAATTATAAGAATTGGTTTTATAACTTTTGTATATTTTTAAAGTTAATTATTCCTTTTCTGTAAATTTATATATTATGTTAACAAATATTTATCAACAAATATAGTGTTATTATTTTATTTTAGATAACAATTTAAATCATTACATTATTTTAATCATTTTAAGGGTGGATTAATCATGATATTTTATAGAAATTACCTATATTTTATAAATTTAAATCCACAAGTTTTTTTTTTTTTTTATTTTTTATATATAAAAGTTTTAAATTTTTTTTTTAAATTTTATAAAAGATATGTTCTCTTTTATTAGACTATAATATATGCATAATTTCTCTAATTAGTTGTGATTATTTAGGTCCCCAAATTCCTAGCTCGCATTAAAACGTTAATCTAATTATTAACTTAAAACGTGTATATATATAGGTGCCTTGTGAGAACTACGTTGGAACGTTGCTTATTTTTATTAATCATCAATTATATATTATTTGGTCAAGTGAGTATTTCCATACCCCTTTTGCTTATTTTCACACTTTGGGGTGAAACATGTTAACATATTACCATTGCACTTGTAAACTTATTTGAGACTTGTAAACCTATGGCAATTCATCATGTAAAGTTGTGGTTAGTTGAACTTTTGTGGTTACCATGTTATGGCGTTATATGTACAATCATTAACTATTGCTAGCCCAGCGAAGTCATAGATCTATGGGTAAGACAAGCCTGCTTGGTTGATCCAAGTACACTTAGCTGATCGTATATACTTTTAACGTTTGAGACTTGTAAAACATTGTCAAGGTTTGATTGTTGCATTGTCCATAGCATCCCTAATCACTATATTCACTAATTTATGACTTGAGTTGCCATCTTTTATATATACTTATGTATTAAAACTATGGAATGCTCACCAACATTAGTGTTGATCTTTTATTTTTAACATGTTTCAGGTAATGCCCAAGTTTGATTATCTACACTTTGAAGCTTGCACATCTAGGAAAGGACCTAGAATAATAAATAAGATAGAGTGATATACTGCATTCTATGTTATGCTTATATTTCCTTGAAACTATTGATTGTAATGTGACAATTTAAAACTTATGTTAAAACTTTATTTGCTTTTCTTTAATAGCGTTATGTGGCTATGAACGATCTTAACTCTCACTCCTCGACGTTTCCGCCGTCAAGGTTGGGGTGTGACAGATTGGTATCAGAGCCCATAACTATAGGGATCTAGGTTATTAGAAATGGTGACCTAGGCTATAGTATGCATGAACCTTATAGAATTATATTTCTATCTTGTAAATTATATACTTTTCATGCTACATAATGCTATGCCCCTTACGTGCAATTTGATGCCTTAGCATAGGATTGCCTAACCATTGTTATTTGTCTCCCTAAACTTAACTTTGACTCTTTGACTCCCCCGAACATGAACTCTCTTAATCTTATTCTCGTCGACGCGTGGAATATTATGCTTATGTTATGACTTGGATCTTTAGACGTTATGTCTAATCTATATAAATCCCATCAAGGTTTTGATTCTATGAACCTAAGAAATATTGTGTGACACATAGACACCTGTATCCTGGTTTTCCTGGCAAAAGGCCCTCGGGCTAAGGCAAGCATATCGCATAAATCCTACGGGACTAGTTATGCTTACCTGGGGATTTCTGGGATGAGTGATAAACTATGGTCAACATACACAAATTTCTAAGGTAAATGGGTCAATTCACCTTGACGTGTCAACGTTTTCAAATGGTAATGCGTTACCAAATGGAAACATCCCGTGTACCTTAAAAATCTTAGCTTATCTTTGTTAAACTACTATCCTCTGTTATCCCCGCTCCTGTAACTAACTCATTTTGTATATCCAGCATGTCTCGTCACCGTGGAAAGCGTGGAAGTTCCAACCGTAAGCTGGCTGCCATGATTGCACGACAAATGGCTGCCGTGTTCTCCCGACGATGGTTGCTGAACTTAATAGCACACTAATGGCTAATAGCAACAACAATACCAATGGGAACAATAGTGGTGCTAATGGAGACAATAGCAACAATCAAAACGGGAATGATCAACACGGGAACAATCGTACTTGCACTTTCAAACACTTCAACTCGTGCAAACCCACTAGTTTTAGTGGAAAAGAAGGAGCCACGGGACTGCTCGAGTGGTTTGAAGGTATGGAGAACACATTTATTATTAGCGAGTGCCCCGATGAGCTCAAGGTTCTCTATGCCACAAGTGTTCTTCAACAACGAGCGCTAACTTGGTGGAATAGTGAAAAGAAAACCGGGAACTGAGGTTGCAATGGCGATGCCCTGGGAGGAATTCAAAGATATTATGATCCAAAAGTTCTGCCCAAGAAGCGAGTTACAAAGCTGGAGGAGGAATTCTGGAACCTTAACAAGATGGTGGGAATCACTTGGCTTATTCCACCCGACATCATGAGTTGAGTATGCTTCTACCACACATGGTGGACACCGTGCCCCGTAACATCGAGAAATTTATCAAGGGGTGCCCCTCAAATTCAAGATGCTGTGGTGGGTAGTAGGCCCACAACTTTAGAGGAAGCGATTACTATCACTGCACAGCTCACCGAGAATCATATAAGAGCTGGCACGATGTCGGCAAAGGGTTCCAAGGCTATGGTGAAGGTGACACCCGAGGCAACAAAGGAGGTAAGGGCCGAGTCATCTTCCCAAAACAAGAAGCGTAAGTTCATCCCGACACGCAACTACGCCGTGACCGCTCCTAATGCTCCTCAAAAACAAATGATGGTTGCGAATCAAGCTCCCATGGCTAAGGTTTATGCTGGTCCACATCCTATGTGTAACACATGCAAGTACCACCATGCAAGCAACATTCCATGTCGAGTCTGCTCACTGTGTGGGAAGTATGGTCATTTAGTGGCTACTTGTCTTCGTGCGCCAAACAACACTGCCATACTTACTAACCGAACCTGCTACAACTGTGGCGAGGCTGGTCATATTCGCCCTCAATGTCCTCGCAATGCGGGAACTGTGCCACCGGCTCGTGGAAGGGCTTTCAACATCAACGCCAACCAAGCGCAAGCCAACAACGATGTGGTGAATGGTATGTATCTCGTAAATAAACATTATGCATCTGTATTGTTTGATTCGGGTGCTGATAGGAGTTTCGTGTCCCTGGAATTCGAGGTTTTACTTTCTAAACCGCGCGTCAATCTAGAAAGATCTTTCACTGTCGAAATTGCCGACGGAAAATCTATTGTCGTGGACGTCGTAATACACGACTGCACTTTAAGACTTAACGAACACGAGTTTTTCGTCGACCTTATTCCTATGCAATTGGGAAGCTTTGATGTTATCATTGGCATGGATTGGTTAGCCAAACATCGTGCGGAAATTCTATGTTTTGAGAAGTGTATCCGAATTCTTTACCTACTGGAGATACTTTGAAGGTCTTTGGGGAGAAATCATCCCAAAGACTCAAACTCATGTCTTGTATCAAGGCTCGCAAGTGCTTAAGTAAAAACTACATGGCTTTCATGGCATATGTGGTTAATACGAAAGCCAAGGGTAAGGAGTTGAAAGACATTCCTGTTGTGCGAGACTTTCCTGAGGTTTTTCCGAGGATCTTAAAGGGTTACCTCCCATGCGAGAAGTTGAGTTCAAGATTGACTTAATCCCTGGCGCAAACCCTGTGGCTAAATCACCTTATCGTCTTGCACCGTCTGAAATGCAAGAATTAGCTAGTCAATTGCAAGAGTTGACCGATAAGGGTTTCATTCGCCCTAGCTCATCACCGTGGGGTGCACCTGTACTGTTTGTGAAGAAGAAGGATGGTTCATTTCGTATGTGCATCGATTACCGGGAACTCAACAAACTTACTATCAAAACCGATACCCTCTTCCTCGAATCGATGATCTCTTCGACCAACTTCAAGGGGCAACTCAATTCTCAAAGATCGATCTACGCTCTGGGTATCATCAACTACGTGTTCACAATGATGACATTCCAAAGACCGCTTTTCGTACTCGATATGGGCACTACGAGTTCATGGTTATGCCTTTTGGTTTGACCAATGCACCTGCCGTGTTCATGGATCTCATGAATCGAGTATGTAAACCGTATTTGGATAAATTCGTAATCGTGTTCATTGATGACATTCTTATCTATTCTAAGACGAGAGTCGATCACGAGACACACTTGCGACAAGTTCTTGAACTTTTGAAGAAGGAGCAATTGTACGCTAAGCTTTCCAAGTGTGAATTTTGGTTAGAAGAAGTTCAATTCCTAGGACATGTGGTGAATAGCCAAGGTATTCACGTTGATCCTACTAAGATTGAAGCGGTGAAGAATTGGTGCATTCCCACAACCCCAACCGAGGTTCGTTCTTTCTGGGTTTAGCGGGATATTACCGTAGGTTCATAGCAAATTCTCGAAGATTGCTAAACCATTAACGGCGCTAACTCAAAAGAATCGACTCTTTGAATGGGGACCCGAGCAAGAAGAGGCTTTCGAGACATTGAAACGCAAGTTGTGTAACGCTCCTATTCTCACACTTCCCGATGGAAACGACGACTTTACCGTATATTGCGATGCCTCTAATCAAGGTCTTGGTTGTGTTCTCATGCAACGAGGCAAAGTTATAGCATACGCGTCGAGACAATTGAAGGTTCATGAGGTGAACTACACAACACATGATCTTGAACTTGGTGCTGTGGTTTTTGCTTGAAGATTTGGCGACACTATTTATATGGAACGCAATGCATAGTCTACACCGATCATAAGAGTCTCCAACACGTGTTTAACCAAAAGGACCTCAACATGAGACAAAGACGATGGATCGAGCTAATTAGCGACTACGACTGCGACATTCGCTACCATCCTGGCAAGGCGAATGTTGTAGCCGACGCGCTAAGTCGCAAGGTTCACAATAAGACTGTCTCGCTTCAAGAGATTCGAGATCGAAGGCAATGGTTTGATACGCTAGGAGAATTTGATACCGAGATCCATGTGGATGTCAACGAGGCTACTATCATGCTCCAAAACATAAGGATCGATAGTGACCTCGAGTTATGCATTCGCGAGGCTCAACAAGCGGCACTAACTGACGAAGGAAAAGATGAAGATTTGATGTCTAATGTTCGGTCACAACTGGAGACAAAACCGAATGGCATGTGGTACTTCTTGAATCGACTTTGGATCCCAAATCGTGATAATCTTCGACACTTCATTATGAACGAAGCTCATCAAACCCGATATTCATTCATCCTGGCTCCGATAAGATGTACATGGACTTGCGTGGTCAATATGGTGGCCTGGGATGAAGAAAGATATCGCGTCTTATGTTTCCAAGTGTCTCACGTGTGCAAGGGTCAAAGCCGAACATCAACGACCAAGTGGTTTACTTGAGCAACCTGAAATCCCTATGTGGAAATGGGAGCATATATCCATGGATTTCATAACCAAGTTACCTCGTACACCTCGTGGTCATGATAGTATTTGGGTCATCGTTGACCGCTTGACCAAGACATCACACTTCATACCTATACGAGATACATACAAGGTTTCAAAGCTGGCTCGAATCTACATTGACGAAATTGTGAGTCGTCATGGCGTGCCTTTACACATCATTTCTGATCGAGATGCTCGTTTCACTTCACACTTCTGGTCTTCGATGCAAGAGCTCCTGGGAACTCAATTGGATTTAAGTACGGCTTACCATCCTCAAACTGATGGTCAAACCGAACGAACAATCCACCCTTG
The DNA here is from genome assembly GCA_025506515.1 of Flaveria trinervia. Classification (NCBI taxonomy): domain Eukaryota; kingdom Viridiplantae; phylum Streptophyta; class Magnoliopsida; order Asterales; family Asteraceae; genus Flaveria; species Flaveria trinervia. The sequence goes on from JACCIX010000390.1 coordinate 55,296, forward strand.
AAGATCTGCTACGTCTTTGTGTCCTTGATTTTGGTGGTGATTGGGATACGCATTTATCGCTCGCAGAATTTTCGTATAATAATAGTTATCACTCAAGTATCAAAATGGCACCATTCGAGGCTTTGTATGGTCGTAAATGCCGTTCCCCAATCTGTTGGACTGACATTGGGGAAAATATTATCACTGGCCCGGAACTTATTCAAGAAACGACCGACAAAATTTCCAAAATTCGAAATAATCTTGAGGTGGCTAGAAGTCGCCAAAAGAGTTATGCCGACAAAAGACGCAAGCCATTGGAGTTTCAAGTCGACGACATGGTTCTTCTTAAAGTCTCTCCATGGAAGGGTGTTGTACGTTTTGGGAAGAAGGGTAAGTTAGCCCCACGCTTTGTAGGACCTTTCAAGATTTTGAAAAGAATTGGAAAAGTGGCTTACAAACTGGAGTTACCTTCTGAACTTAGCGGAGTTCATCCTGTCTTCCATGTCTCAAACCTGAGGAAGTGTCTGGCCGATGAAAATTTGCATGTTCCACTAGAGGAAATTCAAGTTGATGAGTCATTGCACTTTGTTGAGAAGCCTGTTGAGATTATGGGTCGAACCCTGAAGAAGACCCGAACAACTACCACACCTATTGTTAAAGTTCGTTGGGAAAACAAACGTGGAGCTGAGTTCACTTGGGAGCGTGAGGATCATATGAAGGAGAGATACCCGCAATTGTTCTCTTAACTTATTCTTAATTTCGGGACGAAATTCTTTTAAGTTGGGGAGACTGTAACATCTTGTGATTTTGGGTTAATTTAAAGTTAGCCTTGTTAAATTCTTGCATGGGCTAATGTGTATTTATGAAAATTATGGGTTACTTATGATTATCACCTTATTTGCTTTTTAAATTTGTAAGGTCATAATATTTATTTATATAATAAAAATAATAATAATAATAACAAATTATAAGAGTAATAATAAATATGCTAAATAATAAATAGTAATAATAAGAACAAAAAAAGGGGTAAAATGAATGAAAATTTTTGTGAGAATATTCAAACATTAAACCTAATTTAAACTCAAGGGGCCTCCTTGTCAATTTTGAAACTGTGAAAATAAAGTTTGGGCACGAAATAACAACTTTAAAACTTCAGGGACCATTTGTGCAAATAACTCCAAACCTTCCCCAAGGCCGCGTTCCGGCCAGAAGTCCGGCGGAGCTCGGCGAGCTCCGGCGACGGTCAAACGCTCGAATTTATTCGTTTTCGAAGCCCAAAACCGACTCAAATCGTGTCGTTTGCATGTTTCGAACTTGATTACTCCATTAAATTGAGTTTAAAATCGGTTTCGACCCTAAACGATCGCCTAACCGATATGCATTAAAGCATATAGCCGTTCGAGCATTTACAAATCATAATAGTCCAATTAAACTAACCTAAACGACCCTCTATCAATCATTAATCGAATACCATCCTCAATTGCATCTGAAACAACCATAATTCGCAGATTTAACTTCACTTTTTTATCGCGGATCTACACCACCCGAACACCACCATAACAACCTGTTAACAACGAATTGATAGAGGGCTTTACATCGGAGCATCATCCGAAGCTCCACACGAAGTAAATTGGATTATCATCAACATCACACATCGTTCCCTCACCTCTCGTTTCGCGACTCGTTCATCAACGTGTGCACCTTCAATTGTCAATCGAAAGGGTAAATTGCTTACATGTATTCAATCGGTTGATCATGGGGAACAAAAGCCCCATGGTTAACAATGCCCCAAGCATCGATTAATCAGTCAATTTTGAATCACCGATTCTAGGGTTCTTGGTTGGGGGTGTATTTGAGATTTAATTCAAAAGAAATTGGAACTGAGTATTACCGCGGCTGAGAGCCTTGGTTCAGCGGTAATATGGGAGGAGGTTAAACAGGAGGTCCCCGGTTCGAATCCGGGGGACCCCATGTTTTATTTTTAAGGTTTTTAGCCTTCATTTGAAACTTGTTTTTTTTCTAAAAATTATAAGAATTGGTTTTATAACTTTTGTATATTTTTAAGTTAATTATTCCTTTTCTGTAAATTTATATATTATGTTAACAAATATTTATCAACAAATATGTGTTTATTATTTTATTTTAGATAACAATTTAAATCATTACATTATTTTAATCATTTTAAGGGTGGATTAATCATGATATTTTATAGAAATTACCTACATTTTAAAAATTTAAATCCACAAGTTTTTTTTTTTTATATATAAAAGTTTTAAATTTTTTTTTAAATTTTATAAAAGATATGTTCTCTTTTATTAGACTATAATATATGCATAAATCTCTAATTAGTTGTGATTATTTAGGTCCCCAAATTCCTAGCTCGCATTAAAACGTTAATCTAATTATTAACTTAAAACGTGTATATATATAGGTGCCTTGTGAGAACTACGTTGGAACGTTGCTTATTTTTATTAATCATCAATTATATATTTTTGGTCAAGTGAGTATTTCATACCCCTTTTGCTTATTTTCACACTTTGGGGTGAAACATGTTAACATATTACCATTGCACTTGTAAACTTATTTGAGACTTGTAAACCTATGGCAATTCATCATGTAAAGTTGTGGTTAGTTGAACTTGTGGTTACCATGTTATGGCGTTATATGTACAATCATTAACTATTGCTAGCCCAGCGAAGTCATAGATCTATGGGTAAGACAAGCCTGCTTGGTTGATCCAAGTACACTTAGCTGATCGTACATACTTTTAACGTTTGAGACTTGTAAAACATTGTCAAGGTTTGATTGTTGCATTGTCCATAGCATCCCTAATCACTATATTCACTAATTTATGACTTGAATTGCCATCTTTTATATATACTTATGTATTAAAACTATGGAATGCTCACCAACATTAGTGTTGATCTTTTATTTTTAACATGTTTCAGGTAATGCCCAAGTTTGATTATCTACACTTTGAAGCTTGTACATCTAGGAAAGGACCTAGAATAATAAATAAGATAGAGTGATATACTGCATTCTATGTTATGCTTATATTTCCTTGAAACTATTGATTGTAATGTGACAATTTAAAACTTATGTTAAAACTTTATTTGCTTTTCTTTAATAGCGTTATGTGGCTATGAACGATCTTAACTCTCACTCCTCGACGTTTCCGCCGTCAAGGTTGGGGTGTGACATAAAATAACCAATATATATACATACATATGTATATATGTATATATATGTATATATATATACATATATATATGTATATATATATATGTATATATATACATACATATATATATGTATATATATATACATACATATATATATGAATAAATACATATATATATATATACATACATATATATACATACATATATATAATATATATATATATATTTATTTATTTATTTATTTATTTATTTATGTATGTATATATATATGGGAGGGTTCAAAACCATCAAAAATTAAGTTATCATTTAAATCATCTACTATTTTTAATGAGAACCTTAGAAATCATTACAAACCACACATTCAAAACACATGCGATTCCGTTTTTTTTTACCGTTCATAACCTTTTCTCTCGATTATTTTTTAAAACAATTGATCATTAAATTTAGTATTTTTTGTCTTTCCAATGCCTATGCATTGGTATACTTAAAAAAATTTTCCAACCATTATATACACATATGTAAATTGGTTATATACATGTGTAATACTGAATTTAAACATTTATAAATTATATATTAGACAAATGTAAAACGATAATTGTAAACAAAAAATCTAATTTTTTTATATATATTTTCATTTTTTTGAGTGAGGAAAACGACGTAAACAATTTGTTTTTTTTATTTTTTTATTTTATGTTATTTTTCATTTTATAATTTCTTATTATGTTTTCTCCAATTAGCATTTCACAATTAAAAACTAGTGGTTTACATTGGTTACTAGAGTTATCACAAAAATTAAGTTCTCTTTTGAACCCTCCAATATATAGAATAAGATTTCAATGGAACACTATCTTATTGTTAGAACGATTATTCTAATTTGAGACCATTGATTATTTTCAAAGATTATAATCTTTGTTAATCAGAAAATTGGTAATCTATACTACTATATATACATATCTTGGATAAAGATGTAATTTTGTCAAAAATACAAATTTTAAAGCAACATATACAAATGAGTGCATCACATTTAAGAGGGGTAGAATAAAGATTTGATTAAAACTTTAAAACACTTTAGGGGTAATATGGTAAATTTATCCATTAAATTTTATAAAACTTGACATTTTTGCCCTTGTCTCTTTCATGTATTTAATAAACATTATTACTATATTATTTAATGATATGATATTATTTAATCCACTTTATTAATTTTTATTTTATTTATGATACTATAAATTGACATTTAAATTTATATTTACTAATTATATTTTTATAACTAAATAATATTTTAATTAAGTATATTATTTTATTTAAATATTTAAGTATATAACTTATATAAATCTTCATATTTATAATAACTATAATACTATTATTTTTCTAGGGGCATATTATAAGTTTAATAATTTTGTTATTTATCTATATTTTTTACAATAAAAGTGAGAGGATGATAGAATGATAATATTTCTAGCATTCATATCAACAATCTAGCATCTAATTATCATCATGAACACATCAACAACATCAATCTATCATTAGATCATCATATCATGGAAATAAAGTTACTATTATTAGTAACCTATGAACACCTACATCAATTCATCAATTCTTTGCAAGATCAATGTATCCTAGCATTCATACCACCTACTAATCATCATACATTCATCAAACAATCATCAATCATTCATAATCTCATCAATTTCGAATTAGGGTTTGCCTAAAATCAAAGTTCATGATCAATCCATTAAAAACATACAATTCATGCATAATCAACGTTAAACAACATGTATTCAGTCCAACTAACATACTAACATCATTAATTAACATCAATTTCGACCACATGCTGATCCATAAACGAATTAGGGTTCGGCCCTAACAAGAAATCTATAAAAACACCAAAACTAACCTTAATTCTTGCAAAGGAACACGATTTGATGTTGCTAACTTGTTGTATTGCTTGTAATCGACCAAAATCCGTAGCCAATTGGTTGTTTCTAGGCTGATTTCGAAGTGGAGAGGGTGTGAGAGGTTGAATCGCGGCCGATGGGGTGTGGGGGCTAGGGTTTTTGTGTTTTAATTAATTTAATTTTGCATATTTACCATTTAAACCCTTGTGTTTTGTATTTTATAAAAATTTAAGCTTTTAAACTCTTTGTAAAGTGTTTTTAACTAATAATATAAAGATATAAACTAATAATAATCATTATATATTTATCTTTATAAAAACACAAGACATACGAATAAATAGGCACGTTTCCACGTTACGCGATTAATTTCCTAATTAACATTTAAAACATGCAAACACATAAACATAATACCATAATCACATAATCAATTAGATTATCAATAATGTAACATTATTAATTATTATTAGGTCACCAAAGTTAAACGACAACTAGTGTGCGTTACGACACGTGTATGCAAGACTCAACCGAACTAACAGAGTTTGATAACAGAAATTTACCGGATGTCACATTATCCCCATGTTGAAAGAATTTCGTCCCGAAAATTGCATTACATGGTGAGAGTGTTCCATCATGGTCTACTGTATTGGCATACAGAAATCGAAATCGAGTGAGTTTGGATGAGTTGTCACATCATCCCCATGTTGAAGGAAATTTCGTCCCGAAATTTAAATCAATACCTCGTCTGCTGGCATCGTCTTTCGAATAGTTGAGGGTACTTAAGCTTCATTTGATCTTCTCGTTCCCATGTGAATTCCGGTCCACGTCACGAATTCCAACGGATTTTGACAATGGGTATCTTGCTTTGCTTAAGTGTTTTCACCTCACGGTCCATCACCTCGACTGGTTCTTCGATAAAACGCAATTATTCATCCATTTGAACTTCTTCTAGTGGTACGACCATTGTTTCATCAGTTATGCACTTTTAGGTTGACACGTGAAATACATCATGGATTCCACTTAGCGAATCAAGGTAGGGCTAGACGATAGGCTACTGGACCTATTCTTTCCACTATTTCAAATGGTCCAACGTACCTCGGATTTAGTTTCCCTCGCTTACCAAACCGAACTACGCCTTTCCATGGTGAGACTTTCACAAAAACCTTGTCACCAACCTAAAACTCTAAAGGTTTCCGTCTCTTATCAGCATAACTTTTGTCTGTCTCGCGTTGCAGCCATACGGTTTCGTATCTGCATATTCTCGGTTGTCTCATGAATTAACTCAGGACCTGTTAGCTGACTATCACCAATTTCTGCCCAGCAAACGGTGACATACATTTTCTCCCACACAACGCCTCGAAAGGTGCTGCTGTATGCTAGTATGATAACTGTTGTTATAAGAAAACTCCACCAATGGTAGGTGCATTTCCCAGTTATTCCCGAAGTCAATCACACAAGCACGTAGCATATCCTCCAACATCTGTATGGTACGCTCACTCTGACCATCCGTCTGTGGGTGATATGTAGTACTCATACCAATCGTGTACCCAAAGATTTCTGCAATGATTGCCAGAAATGTGACGTGAAACGAGCGTTGCTGTTAGAAATAATTGAGATCGGTACACCGTGTCTCGAAACGATCTCTTAAGGTACAATTGAGTTAATTTCTCCATCTTATCCATTTCGTTAATTGCAAGGAAGTGAGCAGACTTTGTCAATCGATCCACAATAACCCACATCGTGTCACAACCAGTATTAGTGGGGTAACTTAGTAATAAATCCATGGAGATTTGTTCTATTTCCACATTGGTATCTTAGGTTGTTGTAATAGTCCGAATGGTTTTTAATATTCAACTTTTACTTTCGAGCAGGTCAAACACTTGCTCACATACGTAGCTACATCCGCTTTCATGTTAGGCCACCAGTAGTGCGCCTTTAGGTCATGATACATCTTGTCTGATCCAGTATGATAGAATACTTAGATTTGTGTGCCTCGCTCATAACTAAATCTCTTAGATTTCTGTTGATATGTATGTCCCTAGATCGTGATGTGATGTAATAGATCTTGTTTGGTATGATAATGAACTGATATTGATAGTCTGTTGGTTATAATGTTTAATAGTTTATTAATGAGTCGTGACTGAATTGATTGGGTTTTATAATTACTTGAATGATTACATATATATTATATTAATTAACTAAAACATTCAAACTTAACTTAATGAAGTTCCCATGCGAATGGCTCATGCGAATGAACCATACACATGAAGAACTTCACACGATTGACTCAGTCGCACGACTGGACCAGGAGACTGGATCAGTCGTACGACTGTAACATAAGATTGGCTCAGTCGCACGACTGAACACTCAGTCGCCCAATGAAACCAACCGCATGGTTCAATCGCACGACTGAACCAAACTAATGGTTCAGTCGCACGATTGAAAGTGCAAACCTATAAATACAACTCAATTCGTGAAAAACGAGGACATTCGAACAAGTACGATCCAAGTCGAACCCTAGCCGTCAGAAACCTTCCAAATCGTTCTCCAAGTTCATAGAACACATTAGATCGATTCCTTATCGATTTCTAACGTTAGTTTCAATCCTTGATTGATTCTTCGTGTGTTCTCACTGATTGATTGCCAATCAAATAGGATTCCGCACTATTTGATCCGGTATAACGTGATCTCTAGGTATTTCAGTCGAATACCAGGTCCTAACAAGTGGTATCAGAGCTATTGGCTCTTGATTACGTGTTGATTCAATCAGATTGCATAAAAGTTTGTGTTTTTACACTAAAAACGCAATCTTTGGCATCAAAAGTGATCTTGGAAGTTCCCTGCTCATCGACGTTTGGTTTCTACGGACTCAGGCGATTAGAACTTGTGAAATTTCGAATTTTTACGGCTGAAACCCGTCAAACCTAGAAATTTTCGCAAACCAGCAGCTTCAATCGCACGACTGACTCATTCGTACGACTGGACGCCATTCGCATTGCTCATACGCACGATTGGACCTAGTCGCACCTTCATTCGGCCGATTGAACCGTTCGTTCGCATAGCTCATATGGACCAGATTCATTCGCACGATGAATCAATCGCCCAGTTCATTCGCACGATTGAACCAATCGCAGAGCTTATACGCACGATTAGCTCATTCGCATCCTTCAGTCGCATCAGTGAAAGTTTGTTTGATTAGATTATAAGTTATTCATCATGGAAGATCAGATGTCAGCCTTTACTGCTGGAAGGACTCAAGGATACAGAATCTGTTGGCTTGAGAGTGAGGTGGGGAATCATAAATAAACCACCAAAGCTCTTGACTTTAGATGAGTTCCCCACTGGAAACAACGTTTGAGATCTACCTTAACGGAGTAGATCCTAATCTGTGGGAAGCCATTGAGATAGGTTATAGTACACCAGTGGGAGTGATGGAGTTAAACTAACATTAGCGGGATGACAGACGCAGAAAGTAAAGTACAATGCAGAGAAAAGAGTTTATGCATTGATCACTCAGTCTATCCCAAAGACATATTCCACCAGTATTCCGAGAACAAGCAGTCTAAGAAACTGTGGGATGCGCTAGAGAAGAGATATGATGGTAATGCATCATTGAAGGCAATCAAGGCAAAGGAGTTAAAGAAGGAATCGATAATTCTCATCAAATGGTAATGAAAGTTTGGACGAAGTCATAGATAGATTTACCACTTGATGAGCGAATTGCATACACATGGAGTGGCTACTACCATGGAAGAAAAGGTAAGCAACTTCGCAGACGGGTTGCCTGATAAGTGGGCTACATTCGTGTCTAACCTGAGACAGAATAGAAGCCTTGTAAAGCTGGATATAAATGACTTCATTCTTAAGTTGCGAGAAGAAGCACTAAGGATGAAGTATAGAGCTCAGAAGTCTTCGTACACACAAAATCCAGCTTTATATAAAGCCACGCCTCAAGCTAAGTGTGACATCCGGTAAATTTCCGTACCAAGCTCCGTTAGTTCCGTTAAGTCTTGTATACACGTGTCGTGGGCACACACTAGTTGTCGTTGAACGTTGGTGACCTAATAATAATGAATAATGTTAATTTGTTGTGAATCTAAATGATTAGGTGAATTTTGGGTTATGTTCATGTGTTCACACATTTATAAAAGGTTAATTAAAGAATTTATCGCGTAACGCGGAAACGTGCCTATTTATTCGTATGTCTTGTGTTTTTATAAAGATAAGATATATAATGAATTTTATAAGTTTATATCTTTATATTATGAAGTTAAAACACTTTACAAAGAGTTTAAAGCTAGTTTTTATAAAATACAAATTACAAGGGTTAAAAGGGTAAATATGTAAATTAAAAATTAATAAAACAAAACCCCAAACCCTAATTCAACCCCTTCGGCCGCGATCAAGCTCATCTTCCCCTCTTCTCTTCGAATTCAGCCTAGAATCATCAAGGAAGCATCGATTTTGGTCGATTTCAAGGTTTAGAACACGTTAGAATCATCAATTGCAAGTTAACACGCGTTTAAAGGTTAGATTTTTCATGTTTTGTGATGTTCTTCATTATGGCCGAACCTAGATTCGAAATTGATCTTATTAGGTTGAATTGGATGTTGTTTGATGATGTTAACATGTTAGTTAGATTGTATACATGTTAGTTAACGTCGATTATGCAAGAATTCTATGTTTTTAGTGGATTGATTATGAAATTTGGTTATGAAGCAAACCTAATTCGAAATTGTTGTGATTATGCATGATGGTTGATGTTTGATGAATGTTTGATGATTATTAGGTTGTATGAATGTTAGAATACGTTGATTATGCAAGAAAGTTGGGATTTTGATGCATTGTTCATAGGTTACCAAGAATAGTAACTTTATTTTGCATGTAGTAGTGATCTAGTGATGGATTGATGTTATGGATGGGTTCATGATGATAATTAGATGCTAGATTGTTGTTATGAATGCTAGAAATCTTTAATTTGATGATGTTGATCATAGCTTGCAAAAGTAGAAACTTTTGTTTATGAAGATTGTTAGATTGAGGTGTTAAGTGTTGTTGGTCATGTTTAGATATTAGTATGAGCTTGAATTGGTATATTATTGATGAATTCATGTATACTTTGGATGTTTGATAGATTTTGGATATTCTTTCCCAAAAGGGAAACTTTATTTGTGTAAACGTTGAAGTATGATGTTATGATCATGTTTGGGATGATAGGAACTTGCTATTATGTTCAAGGATGGATTCTAGTGTGATAGAACGTGTTAAATTAGTTGTATGGCATGTTTGGATAATCATGGGTGATGATTGAAATTGGTAATCATGTATGGTTTGGATGTTGTGTAGTAGTAGGACATCATGTTTGGGTCTGATAATTGATTGTTGTGATGTTGTGAATGCAATGCATATGCTTAAAGAATTTGGTTGTGATCATTATACACGCGTGCGGATGTGAGGCCCCTACTTAGTAGGATGGCAGGGTTTAGGATGTGAAGTCGTGAGTGGCTTCACATGGCATGTGATGAATGGTTGAACCTTGTATGACATGTTAGTTGTATTATAGCTAGTGGATATGTTAATGTTCTAGATTCGCATGACTTGTATAGTACTTGATTGTGTGATGATCTAAGTGATACACCTGGTTGATATAGCATACGTATGATACTATTTGAATGTTAATCATGTATGTTGTATGTGCTCATTGGCTTTAATTGAATTATAACTCATAATGTCACCAACGGGTCAAACGGGTCAACTAGGTCAAACGTGTCTATTTTTCTGGAAGCTTGAGTCTTTGGTTTTGGTATGATTAGGGTTCCACATGTCTTTTATTTACACGTACTTATGTACTCACATGATCTAGGTAACCTTTGAAGGTGGCTATCCTCTCGTTTCTCAAAATAAACCCTAAGTACCTTTGCATACATCAGGTGAGTTCATGCCCCACTCTTTACTTAATCTCTTTTGGGGGAGATAGCATACTGGTATTTATACGAACGCTATTATTATTTAAGTGTGTATAATATTAATATAGTGCTGTTTACCATGGAAAAGTCCTCACACTTTTGAATTGTTAATATTTAATAGCGGGGAAACTTGGGTAGTACTACTAGGTCTGACGAGCCCCACCTGTGTGACTCGAGGTCAACGGGGGTGCAATTTGTCCTATTGAACATTGTCACGACATGGTAAGTCGTGGACAGGAGGCAACAACTATCACAGTCAGCTTCAATTGCAAAATCACTATGTATTAATATTACTGATAATAGACTAGCTATCTATTACCATACACTGCTTATATTTATCGCAACTGTTTACATGTTTATTGACTCAAACTTTTGAACTCACCAACCTATGTGTTGACATTTTAGTATGCTTTTCTCAGGTCCTTAACTTGCTTGCCATAGGAGCACTGCATGGTTCAACTACATTTTAAGACACTTTGCTTCAAGACAAGTGACATTTAACATTTATAATTTACTTTCTGGGTTGGCACTTGTTTTGCCATAAGTTATACTTTATAGACTTGGGTTGTTTTCAAAAACGCTTCCGCATTGTTTAAATTTGGTATTTTGGTTAATTATGTTTAAATTATGGCATTTAGAGTCGTTCTGAGTAACTATTGACTGTGATCTGGTTTGTTCACACGCCTCGCGGTAAAACTCCGCAAGTGGATTTTGAGGGTGTGACAGATTGGTATCAGAGCCATTGGTTATAGGGAACTAGGTTGCATACACACTAGACTATAACCGCACACAGTTAATTAGTTACCTGTGCCTTACTCTCATCTACTGTATACTCATTGGCATACACGTCACACTATCTGCAGCATGGCATCGTCTTCAAGAGCTCCGGGTAAACGACCCGAATCACCTACACGATCTGAATCCCCACCCCCGCACCAGTACCTGATGATGGATTCGATTGGCCCAGACTGGCTTATCCCCGAGAGGAGATGACTGGGATCAACCATTCGCGTTGATGAAGCGTGACCCTCCGCGTGACTGGCGTTCTTATCCTAGGTTTGCTGACCACATCATGTTTAGGGAACGCGTACCTGTCCTAAAGCCAAGGACTAGGAACAATGCCAATCAACCCATGTTTTCACTCCCACAAACGGCGCAGTCCAACGAGCAATTGATTGCTGCACTAATGGCTGCCCTGGATACTGAACAGCATCGTGAGACGACTCACGGGTGATGTCTGTACACTACAGCAAGAGGTGTACAACCTGAGACATCAATTGGACGAACTCAAAGAAGAACACGGGAAGACGCTGAACGGTTGTCACCATATGCAAGATGGTGTTATGGCACTCCAAGGACGCGTGACTGCTCGTGAACAGCGGGACGCCATAGCCGATAATAGGATTGCCATATTAGAAGCTCAACTAGCAGCACTCCAGATTGCTATAGCTCCTGCTCCTGCCGCAGACTCTGAGGATGAGGAGGATCCGAGGAGGGACCCGAGGAAGAGGAACCGGAGGAGATGGAGGATGATAGTGATGGGTCAGATATTGTCGATTGACTTCTTTATATGACTTAGACTACGTAGTGTTTTCTTTTTGAAACCTATGTGGGAAGGGTTGTTTCCCCACACGAACGACAAAACTTCAATTTTGACATTGCTAAATACATTGTGACTTATTGCAATTTATTTACTTTGGTTATTATTTTTGTTATGAATGTTGTGGTTGTGATGATACGTTATTTTTTCATTTACTGTTTACTACGCTTCAATGAGTTAAATGTGTATGATGTTACTCATTATTGTGTTGTGATATAAAGCGAAAAGAATGGACGCTCGTGGACGTGGACGTGGACGTGGACGTGGTCGTGGACGCGGACGTGGACGTGGCACCAGAGAACAGGGTGGTGGTGCTATTAACATGACTCCTGCGGAATCGGCTGCTCTAATTAATGAGCATGTTCAGGCGGCAGTGGCTGCTGCCCACGCGGGTCAGCCAGCAGGTAAACAATGACAGAGAAACAAATCTGATATCCTTTATAACCATAGGGGATGTTGATTATGTGTGTTGTGTTAAAACAGGACCACCAGTGTGTACATACAAGTCCTTCATGGACTGTAAGCCACACACCTACAGCGGTACAGAGGGTGCTGTAGGGCTTGTACGCTGGTTTGAGAAGACTGAGTCCGTTTTCTCCAAATGTAACTGTCCACCGGCGGATCAAGTAAAGTATGCCACCGGGACTTTGGAGGGTGCTGCCCTGTCTTGGTGGAACGCACCAAGTCCAATGCTTGGACAAGCGATGGCAAATGGACTCCCCTGGAATGAGTTCAAGGATATGATGATCGAGGAGTACTGTCCTCGAAACGAGGTGCAAAAGTTGGAGATGGAATTCTGGCAGCTTAAGATGAAGGGTTCAGAAATTGAGGCTTACACGACCCGTACTCATGAGCTGGCCACATTGTGTCCAGGAATGGTTAATGAGACACATAAGAGAATCGAGCACTACATACGAGGATTGGTGCCTGAAATCCAAAGTATGGTAACAGCTTCTAACCGACTACGATTCAGCAGGCCATCCAAATTGCCCATAAACTTACTGATCAGGCGGTAGAGCAAGGGCGGTTACCCAAATGGGGCGCTGTGGTGAGCGTCCGACAACAAAAGGAAGTGGGATGCTCCCAGCAACAGCAATAACAAATCATCATCATCATCGTCTGGCGGTCAACAACAATCCAACAGCAGCAACAGCCAGTTCAGCAGCAGCAGCGACGGTTCGATAATAACCGCAATTTCAACCAAACTGCCCCAAATAACCAAGGACCCAGCGGTTACGGCGGCACATCCCAAATGCCCACGGTGTAACTACCACCATGTGGGACGGTGTGATAACTTCAAGTGTCAACATTGTGGAAAGATTGGGCACGCTGCGAAGGATTGCCGTGGTGAACTGATGAAGAGGCCACAACAATCTCAAGAAACCCCAAGGGTGTTTTGAGTGGGAAAGAAGGGCATTACAAACGAAACTGCCCACAACTAAGAAGGAATGGAAATGGCAACAACAACAACAACAACACAACAATCATGGGAACAACAACAACAATGGCAATAATAACAACAATGGTGGAAATGGCACTGGAAATGGTGGTAATAGAGATGGAGCCAAAGGGAGAGCCTTCGTCATTGGCTCAGGTGAGGCTCTAAATGATCCCACAACCGTTACTGGTAGATTCCCTGTTAATGGTTGTTTTGCTACGCTACTATTTGATACTGGAGCTGATAGGAGTTTTGTGTCCTTAATTCTGTAGTTTTTGTAAGTGTATACCCTCTGCTTTAGAATCTAAGTACATTGTGGAATTAGCCGACGGTAAACAAATCCATGTAACGCATATCCTTAAAGACTGTAGGATAGAACTTGCTGGTCATATTTTCGCTATAGATCTCATGCCTGTTACGTTGGGGAGTTTTGATGTTGTGATAGGCATGGATTGGCTCTCTAGCAAGCAAGCGGAAGTCAATGTCACGAGAAGATTATACGAATCCCGGTTGGTGATCAGATTCTTACCGTCAAAGGTGATAGGAGTGGTTCTGTGATA
>JACCIX010000805.1:0-72543 GCA_025506515.1 Flaveria trinervia
CATCCTCAGCAATAATTCCCGCCAACTGAAAATGTATAAAAGTCAACGTTGCTAAATGAGTTCTAGTTTTAAAAGTAATAAAATACTTTTTGTGTGTTGTATATAAAAAATACTCTTTCTGTGAAATGCATCTCTTACTTTGTATGAGAGCATGCATTAACTATATGAACAGATACTGTTTGTTCTCTTTACTGTATGCCTTGTATGTTGTATAATCTTTTATCTTTATCTTTCATTGTCTGTATGGACCAATGAGCAATACCCTAAACTGTATGCGTGATAAAAACTAGTGATGGGCCATCTATATCCCTCAAAAGGGTTATGTTTACTGTGTACAAGGCCGACCTAATCACCTAGAATACGCTGCAAAGGTCCTGCCAATCTCAATTGATTGGCCCTGTGTGCATAATAGGGTAGCTATCCCGAAGCACAGTTGAGCTAACAACAACATGGTCGTGTACCTCCTGTAAGCTTGAAAGACTTGTTAACATTTTATTAATGTTCCTCTTCTCTTCTTTATTGCTCTTCCTCTTTATTATTACAATATACTTTACGTTACGATAATAAACATACCACGTAAATTCACACACTATAAGTAATAATAATAATAATAGCAATAATAACAAGGAACAATCATAAGGCAATCATAATCATGCATGAAACCCATCATTAATAAACCCTAGTCAAACCTCGGTCACAACCCTAAAAGCACAAACTCCCAAGAATTCTGTAATAAATTCTAAGTGTTAGGCGCTTAGACAATATTTGGGTGTATGGGCCTTGTTTGGGCGCTTCGTCACTATGCAGGCGCATCAAGCTAACACTTAGCTACTTTAAGTCTTAGGCGCATGAACAATTCAGGTGCATGAACACTATTCGGGCGTATGACCCATTCGGACGCATGGACCCTTTGACGCATGGGTTTATTCGAGCATATGGAAACTTAGGCACATGGGCCACTTAGGCGCATGGGCACTATTGGGGCGCATAGGCCTACACTTAGTCGTCCGACTAATATTTCTAGGTGCATGGGCTACTGTTCAGGCGCATGGGTTACACTTAAATTCTTCTAAGGGATTCCCAGGCGCATGAGCCTTATCTAGGCGCATGAACCTTCTGTCCAACATGTTTCTAGGATGTTTTCGAACCCAATCATCAAACCTTTCTGTTCTAAGTTTACCAAGGCTATTCTAAACATGAACAACCTATAAGCATCTAAGAATCATCATCCAACATGCATAATACATACGGGTATACATACATAACATTGTAAAATCATTTTAATACATTTTCAGCCCCAAAGAAAGTTTAAAACAAGTAAAAACCAGGGTCTAGAACTCACCTGGTGCAACTTGGGTGTTTCTTCCTTCTAACCCGCTTGCAAATGAGTTCAAACACCTAAAAACACACCAAAACACACACACACGGACACACACACAAGCATATAAGCACATAAGCATGTAACCGAGATAAAACCCATCATAAACACTTAAAAATATTGAATTCTTACCTTGAATTCAATCTCTTCTTTTTCTTCTTCTTCAACCGAGAGTGTTTCTCTGATCTTTCACTCTAAACTGAAGAAAAGTAGTGATGTGAAGTGAGGGTGGGCGGCCATGCCCACCTTTACACCAACTTTTGTGTACTTTTGTCCTTTTTACACTTTTAACCCCTCAACTTGGGTTTTATTGACATTTCTTTTCTTTATTCTTCAACTCTTATCTTTCTTTTCTTTTTAAAGAATAACCGGATGTTACATCTTGTTTAATAAAAATTCTAGAATGTATTCATTCTACTTGTTTTAATAACATGCTTTTAGAAAACTTTATCTTTTATATTTTTTAAGAAAGGACCGATTTAAATTATTTTATTACAAAAAGGTTTAGTGTTTTAGAAAAATTCATTTTATATAAAAAGTTTGTTCTTTTTTATTTCTATATTAGTAAAAAGTTTAATTTTTAATTTTGTTAGTAAATTTTATATTTAACATGATAGCTAAATTTAAAAAATATAAATGAGATAGAGAAATGTAACAATTAATAAAATGATTTTTTAATAAGATAGAAAAATTGTGTAATGTTTAAATTATTATAATATCATTTTGTGGGGAAATTATATAAGGATGTCCAGAAAGAATTACATGTGGTAAAAAGGTGGGTTATAAACCCAAAACCATATAGTTAAGTGTGAATTAAATTCGCATTTAAATCGTCTCTCTCTATTTATGTAAGGCTCCGTTCCCGGGATGCTTACAGCTGGTAAATTATTGCACATAAAACATAGAACTTACATTTAATCATTCATAAAACGTTGCAGCGGAAACATAAAAATGATTTTTCATATCATTACAAAATGCTTTTGCAAGTTAATACAAGCGTTCATTTCAAAACATTAATCGTTCGCTTTACAATGCAAAAACAGTAACAAAAGAATGCCATCCAAAAGAGCTGAGTAGCCACCCCGTGCCATCCTCAGCAACATTGCCTGCAACTGGAAACACATAAAAGTCAGCAGTGCTGAGTGAGTTCTAGTTTTATAATAAAACATATTTTACTTTCATTGAAACCGTTCATTACTTTTGCATAATCACACACATACATACACATAGACAATATCATTATTATCTTCTTCTTTCGTACTAATACCATGTGCTACACCCCGAACTATATGGCTACTTGGCCGAAGTCTTTAAATAGAAAGCTAGACATGGTGTCGCAGTACCATGGGTAAGGGGTAGAGGTTCTATACAAATGGTCGATCACAAAGAAGGACCCCGATGTGCATCCTCCCGGGGTAGCGAACCCACACACCGTTGGGCTAACACCTTATAATTGGCATTTCCTGATATCTAATGCTTGCAAGACTTTCATTACTTCATCATTCATTAATGCACGCATTCATTAGGTTCCACTTTTTATTATCTTCCACTTTACGTTACATAATACTTTCATTTCATTCGTTAACATAGCACATAAAGCCACAGGAGAGATAAACATGCATCATAACAAGGAACATAACATATACAGGCATCACATCATATAGAGCAACATCAAACATAACATGCATCATGCATAACATGCAACATCATCATCATGCCCAACATAACCTCTAAGGCCTCTACCATCCCCTTACATGAACTTACGAGAACTTTCACGTCAATGCTTACATCTGCACTTTCCCCCGAAAGTCAGAAGTTAAACAACGCTTCTCCTTGGGTGCAACAACCCTATTTGGGTGTATGGACACCCTTCAGTCGCATGGCCTCCATGCGATTGAACATCATGCGAAAGGACTAGTGCGGATGAACACCTATGTGGATGAACACCCAATCATGTGAATGGACTCAATGCAGATGAGTCCTATGCGAATTGAACTAATGCGGATGGACCTCATGCGAATGAAACTAATGCGGATGAGTACTTATGCGAATGGGCCCTCAGTCTCATGACTCCCCATGCGACTGGCCCTCAGTTGCACGAATGAACCCTCATTCATGCGAATGAACCCCAATCATGCGAATGAACCTCAATCGCACCTCATTCGGCCGTATGGCCTCCATTCGGTCACATAGCCCTAGCTGATGCAGAATGCAGTTCATCCCGAACCCAATTTGCCATTTTCGGCCTCCAAGCTCATCCAAACTCATTCTAAGCCCAAATCAACCATCCTAAACATTAGGAATGCATACCACAACACCATTCAAGCACACACAAGCTCAAACGCAAGACCCAAACGAATCATACACATACACAAATGGGTCGAACATACACACACTTAAAAACCCGATTTTAGATGTGTTCTAGCCCCAAAATCATTCAAAAAAGTGTAAAAGAGGGGTCCTAGAACTCACACAAATGACCACAATGAGAAGAACTTTGATTTGACTCGCTACACGATGATTTTCGAGCATGAATCTACCCGAACCAACCTTTTCTCCCTTTTTCTCTCTTCTTTCTCTCCTTTGGCTGATTTTGGTGGGTGTGGGGAGAGGGTAAGGGATGCCCTCTCCCTTAAATACTCCTACTTGCCCAACTTTCTCTCGTTGACGAGTTTGGTCCCTCGACTCTAGACTTTATTTCTTTTTCTTCTTTCGTTGGCTTCAAAATATACATAACCGGGTGTTACAAGTCCACCCCCTTAAATAGGTTTCGTCCCTGAAACCTGTTATCTGTCGAACAAACATGGGTAATGCTGTCTTATTTCTTCTTCAGTCTCCCACATTGACTCGGATCCATTCCTGTGCTTCCACTGTACACACATAAGAGGAACCACTTTATTTCTCAACCTCTTCTCCTTTCGGTCGATGATTGCCATTGGTTGCTCCACATAATCGAGCCATTCGTCTACTTCGATAGCCTCTAGTGGAACAATCATATCTTCATCTGTCAAGCACTTTCTCAGATGAGATGCATGGAATGTCGGGTGTATTCCACTTAACTCATCCGGTAACTCCAGTCTATAGGCCACCTCTCCTACTTGAGCGATGATTCGGAAAGGGCCAATATACCTCAAGCTCAACTTCCCCGCTTTCTGAACCGAATGATACCCTTCCATGGTGAGACCTTCAACATAACCCGATCACCCACCCGGAACTCAATCGGCTTGCGTCCTTTATCAGCATACGACTTCTGTCTATATTTGGCTGCCTTCATGAAGGCCCTGATCTTTTCGAGCTTCTCAGTCATAGCCTTTATTACCTCGATGATCCCTAACTCCTTTTGACCAATATCACCCCAACAGACGGGTGTTCTGCATCTCCTACCGTATAGCATCTCATAAGGTGGCATACGAATGTAGGCATGATAACTGTTGTTGTATGAGAATTCAGCTAACAGTAAGTGATCATCCCAACTTCCCCCAAAATCAATAACACATGCCCAAAGCATGTCCTCCAATGTGTGAATGGTCCTTTCTGACTGTCCATCAGTCTAGGGATGGTAAGCCGTATTGATGTGTAACCTCGCCCCATCGCGTCGTGGAACTTCTTCTGAAATTGGATGTAAACCGGGTGTCACGATCAGACACAATAGATACCAACACAGCATGACGAGTTACAATTTCCTTTATAAACAGATCAGCCAACCTCTTAGATGAATATGTCTCGCGGATCGGTAAGAAGTGAGCACTCTTCGTCAAGCGGTCAACAATCACCCATATAGCATCATACCCTTTCGGGGTACGCGGCAGCTTCGTAATAAAATCCATGGTGATGTGCTCCCACTTCCATTCCGGTATATCCAAAGGTTGGATCTTTCCATACGGCTTTTGATGCTTGGCCTTCACCGGTAGACAAGTAAGCCATTTACTCACATACTCCACAATGCACGTTTCATACCCGGCAACCAATAATCCTTCTTCAAGTCTTGATACATCTTTGTGGCCCCTGGATGAATGGAGTATCAAGTCTTGTGAGCTTCATCCAAAATCTTCACCCATAGATCCCCAAAACGAGGAATCCACACCTGTCCAAATAGGGTTTTAACACCAAGTGTGTTTTCACCCAATTCCCCAACCAGCCTCTCATTCTCTCCGAGTTAATATTATCTTCTTTTGATGCCTCATCTTGAAACTCTTTGACTTGCCTCATCACGTCAGAGGTCATGATTAGTTGATACGCTTTCACCCGAATCGGCTCGGGCCTCTCTTTTCGGCTAAGGGCATTAGCCCCCACGTTGGCTTTGCCCAGATGATAATGGATCTCACAATCGTTGTCCTTATAAGCTCAACCATCATCTTTGCCTCATGTTCAGATCTTTCTGCTCAAAGAAATACTTCAAGCTCTTGTGGTAAGTGAAAATGGTGCACTTCGTCCCGTAAAGATAATGCCTCCAGATCTTTAGTGCAAAGACCATGGCTGCGAGCTCCAAGTCATGAGTAGGATAATTGACCTCATGAACCTTCAACTGCTGGGATGCATAAGCTATAACCATCCCCCTATGCATTAACACACACCCCAACCCCGAGTAGGAAGCATCAGAATAAACCACCAGATCTTCGCTTACATCAGGTAATGACATGGGTAATGACAGAACAGGAGCTTGAGTCAACCTCGCCTCCAATTCTCGAACTCCTTCTCTTGAGCTTGACCCCATACAAACTTCACATCCTTCCGGGTAAACTTAGTTAGTGGAGAGCGATCATAGAAAAGTCTTGGATGAATCTTCTGTAATAGCCCGCCAAACCCAACAAACTACGGATTCACAACATGACCCAAGAACGGAACTTCGGGCAACCAAAATGCACACTTGGAGAAATTGGCGTACAACTTCTCCTTTCTCAACGTCTAGAGTGTTGGACCCTGAAAGGATCATACATGCCAATTCAAGTGGTGGATGGTTGCTCTGCTGGAATCCCTCATGTCCAAGAACAAATGCGGATCAAGACAAGTATCTGCTGAATAAGAAGAAAAATACAAGTGTTGGTCATCCGCATTTGTCAATGCGGATGACAAGTTAACAAATGCGGATATACATTTGTTCATCCGCATTGACCAATGCGGATTACCCAAGAAATGCGGACAAGTGTTTTGTTCATCCGCATTTACCAATGCGGATGACCAAACTTCAATGCGGTTGAAGAAATGCTGATGAAGTCAACTCATCCGCATTTGTCAATGCGGATGATCAACAGCCAATGCTGATGAAGACTTAAACTAGCTTTAGTAAGGGTAGTTTAGTCTTTTGTAATGGCAACGTGTGCTTATAAATAGAATAGTATACCTCATACATGGGGTAACTTTTGTCTGTATTTGATTTGATTCTTGGTTCCTAGAATGTTTGTTTGCATTGAATGTTCTTGTAATCAAAATCAAAGTATTCCAATATACAAACATATTTATGAGTATCATGTGTATTCAATGTTCATTGATGTCTGATTCCGCCTCTCAATCTTTGACTCAATCACTATATTCGGTCTTATTGATTCACATCAACTGAGATTATCTTTCTCAAATCCTTCCAGTCAATTGGTATCAGAGCCACGGCTCTCAGTTCTTACTCAGATCTGCACAGATCTGGTCTGAACCCGATAGATCTAGTGATTGAGTAGCTGAACAGAGTATTTATACATCTCTAATCAGTTACACACCGAATACTACCTGAAATACTCATCAACAGCCCTCATTCAACCAATCAGTCGAACACAGAACATCTTACAGACTACAAGTCCGACAACCTACAACAATACAAAGACACTCCTGATTACAGACATCATAGTCATCTAATCTGAATCTACTAGATGTTTTTAATGATTATTTGAACTAAACCCACTGAATAGACTTAAAAACTCACTAATCCATACTAAAAATCAACTGATAAAATGGATTCTCACAGTTATTCAGAACTTGGGCATACCCCAAAACCACCAATGCTGAACATAAATCTGAGTTCAAAAATGGAAAATAAGATTTATGAATTATATTATAGGTGTAGATCCTGACTACTGGATTTCGATATGTAAAGGTCCCCACATCCCAATAACACTATTAGCTGATCAGGCAGCTCTCTACAGAACAACCAGGATTCCCATTGAAGATCTCACTCTAGATGATGACGATTATAAGAATATCAAGATTGACCTTAAAGATATCCATCCTCACTCAAGCACTTAAGATGGATGTGCTTAAAGGCTGGAGAAGTATGGAACTACAAAAGCAGTTGGGATGCTTTGCAAATTATGTGTGAAGGAAGTAGTGAGGTTGCTGAAATCACCGAGACAAACTGATAAATCAGTATGAAACCTTCCATCATTTCAAAGGGGAATCAATTTCTAAACAATTGCACAGATTCGTGCAGTTAGTAAATGATTGGAGATAATGGGAGTGACTTACAAATCAAAAGACCTCAACAAGAAAATGTTACATAATCTTCCAGAGCATTGAAACAAAACGTAACAATGCTGAAAAATACTCTTGATTGGAGAGTACCACTCTTGACATAATGATTGCAAAATTGAAGCGCACTGGAACTTGATGAAAGAAGTAGGAATCTTGGAGGACCAAAAGTTGTTGAAGCTTATAAGTTTCCATCTGAAACTCATTCTGTTGAGAATGCCTTCATCACTGAAGAGGATGACTTTCTGTCATCTGGAGATCAACACAAAACCACTGGATTCTTTGCAGCACACTCATTAACAGACCATCAGCATCAGCATCAACATCAACCAATCAATCAACAGGATTCTCTTCCGTCTCTACCAACCCTACTGATGATCAAAAAACAGAAGAACAGAAGGCTACATATAATGCCTTTGTAGCAAGTTTTGAGGCATATTTGGGAGGAAGACTGACTTCTGCATATCTAATCCAAGAAGATCTGGAGGAAATGGATCCAGATGATGTAGAAGAGATGGATTTACAATGGCAAATGGCTATGATTGCCATAAGAGCTAAAAAGTTTTTCAGGAAAGGCAAAAAACCTCAGCCTGAATGAAAATACTAAGCTCGGATACGACAAATCCAAAGTCAAATGCTTCAATTGTGGAATAGCCGGGCACTTCTCTAGAGAATGTAATGCTCCAAGAAGAAACAACATACTCCACGACATTCTCAGAGTCAGTCATCATATCAACCTTCTTCAAGCATTCCCTCCCTCAATCATCAGCAACAATCATCATCAACAACAGCAATCTTCTCAAGCTCAACCTCAACTGGCCAATCAAGCTTTTGGGAGCAACCAACCTTCAGCAAATGCACTTGTGATCAGACAAGACGGAGTGTGTGACTGGAGCATGTATGCTGAGGAAGTCAAGCCACAATTCCAGAACCATGCACTGATGGCACACATTAATGATGGACCATCCCCCATGCCATCTGAGGTAAAATCCAATCTTTGTTCTGATAAGTGCATAAATGAACTTCAAGGTTATAGAGAGCATAACCACAATTGGCTGAGAAAATAAAAGAGGAGAAAGTAAAGTCAGAGATGATGAAGAGAGAAATAAAAAGTTTTGAAATTAAAATTAAATCTCTCATCTCTGACATAGAAAACTTCATGGTGAGAAGTATTCTCTTGCAGCGGAGAATGCTATTATCTAAAAATTAGCTCAATCTAAAGCTGACCAAGCCCTTACTGAAATGAAACTTGAAAAGTTTCAACAATCTTCAGTAAAGCTGCAAGAGATGCTGGATTCTCAAAAGGATCCAAAGGACATGTCAGGATTGGGTATAATTCATGTCCTCCACCATACAATGACAACTATACTGTCATGCCTGAATCTATCACACTCAAAAATCAAACTGAACCTAACACTATTAAAACCCACACGATAGTAAAACAAATCACAAATCCTCAAAATGAACCAAGTGTTTACATTGAAACTAGTGAGGATAAAATCATTTAGGTCACCCAATAAAAATAAAAGAGTGTTCAGACAAGACAGTAAGTGTTGTCAAACCAGTCAGCCCATTAAAGCTATTGTTCCATTCATAAAATTCATACCTGCTATAGCTAATGGGAAAATAAGTTTGTGCAAAAGATTAAACCCTCTGCTGAAAGCAGTTCTGATAATGAGATCAATACTCATCAAAATTCAAGCATATCAGATGAAGGTTTCATAAAAGGAAATAACAAAAAATCTCTGAGTTCAAAATCACACAGTCAACCTGATCCTCAACATCAAAATCAAGAAATGGAGTAGGATTTGACATATGCAATAAAGATCATGTTGAACAGTTTGAGAAAGAGCTACAGAAAAGGATGAGGAAACGAAAACAGCCTCAAAAGACAATCAAATTCAGTGCAGTAAGCAAACTGCACAAAAGGCTGAATTTGATTCTTCTTCCAGCAAAAAGAATGATACTAAGTTGAAAAAGGGAAAATCAACTGAGTCAGACCAGTAAAATCTGAGAAAATAAGCATATGTATTGTGACATATGTGATATGTTTAACCACAAAACAGAGGAGTGCTTTTTCAATCAATATTGCTCCATCTGTGACATGAACAATCATTCAACAAAAACATGTTATTTCAACAAATATTGTTCAGTCTGTGACTTAAACAATCACAATACAAATGACTGTTATTACAAGCAATCGAGAGTGAGAATTCCTCAAAAAAAGCCTATCTCACCAACATCATCTGACAAAACAACTGTTAAGAGTCACATTATAATAACAAATCAAGGACATATAAACCAACAAAGGATGAAAATATGAAAGACTCAGGTAAAAATCAAAGAAACAAATATAAAAATGATTTCATACTTGTTCTGATTTTTCAAATGATGGTGATGAAATAGCTCATTCATATTCTCACAGAAAATCTCAAAGACCACCTCTAATTAGGTCACAGGTTAGAGGAAAACTTCAAGAGGTCACCATTATGCATAGAAACGGGAACCCAAGACCGTGGTCTTGGGTTCCATATTCTAACTAGTTCTTTTGTGCTTGCAGGGTCATCCATATAGGTCTAATAGCCTATGGTATGTGGACAGTGGATGCTCCCGACACATGACTGGAGATCGTTCCCTCCTTCATGATTTCAAACAAATTAAAGGAACACCTGTGGCATTTGGAGGAGATTCACAAGGTGGTAGGATTACAGGAGAAGGATCTGTGACAAATGGGATGCTCAGCTTTGATAAAGTGAATTATTGTGAACAGCTCAATTTCAATCTTCTAAGCGTGTCTCAGATCTGCGACAAGAGATATTCGACTCACTTTACCGACACCCACTGTTATATTCTAAAGTCAGGATTTCATATCCCTGAAGAATGGGTTGTATTAAAGACTCCGAGAAAGAATAATACTTATGTCTAAACCTTAATTCTACTGCACTAACAGAAGAAACATGTCTCTTGTCAAAAGCATCATTTGATGAATCACAGCTTTGGCACTGACGTTTGGGGCACACAAATTTCAAAAACATGACAGATTAGTAAAAGGAAACCATGTCATTGGATTGCCTCAAAAAGAATTTCATTTATTGATCATTATTCAGCATGCCTCAAGGAAAACAACATAAATCTTCACATAAACTAAAACTTGTGAACTCAAACAATACTCCATTGAAACTACTTCATATGGATCTCTTTGGCCCAACACATGTCATGAGTATGGGAAAGAAACAGTATTGTTTGGTTATCATTGATGACTTTTCACGATTCACATGGGTTTTCTTCCTACTTCATAAAAATGAAGCATCCTCAATAATCAAAGAGTTTATCACTAAAATTGAGAACCAACTTGACTATAAGTCAAAAGCATAAGAAGTGATAATGGGGCAGAATTTAAAAATGAAGACATGAGCTCATTTTGGACAATTAAAGGCATAGTTCATCAATTTAGTGCGGCTAGAACTCCTCAACAAAATGGGGTAGCTGAAAGGAGAAATAGAACACTAATTGAAGCAGCAAGAACTATGCTAGCTGATGCTAAATTGCCAATAACCTTTTGGGCAGAGGCAGTTAACACATCATGCTTTGTACAAAATCGAACTATGATGTCAAAGAAAGAAACATGACTCCATATGAACTGCTGTTTCAAAGAAAACCATTTATTGGATTTCTTAAGTCATTTGGTAGTCCAGTCTCAATATTAAATACCCGTGACCATTTGGGAAAATTTTCAGCTAAGTCTGATGAAGGATTCTTTTAGGTTATTCTTCTGTGTCAAAGGCTTACAGAGTGTTAATAATCCTCGATTAAACATTGTTGATGAATCAACTAATGTTCAATTTAAGGAACATTCATTTCCCAAATCTACAAATGGTCCCGATTGGTTATTTGATATTGACTCTTTTACAAAATCTTTTGATCAATTTTTTTGTCTGATGCAGGTAACCTACTTTCAGCTAGTTCATCTTCAAGCATAGAAAGGAGAATTGACTTTCCATTAATTCCTCCTACTCACACTAAGAACAAATGAAGATGTACCTCTGCAAGCTGACCCCATCAGACAATCAACCACAAATCAAATCATTTCAAATGCAGGAGGACCCAGCTTGTTACCATCTAATTCAGAAGATCAATCTATAGCAATTAGAAATGAAAAACAAGCGTTGCCTTCAGCTGAAGTGGAAAGAAGATCAAATGATAGATACAATGAAAGTGCTGCTAATGCTGAAGCAGACACTGAGACAGGGTCTGACAACCTTCATAATTCTCCAATAGTTCAAAGTGATGATGCCTCTAACCATAATGAACTGAATGTCTCCAATCTTGATGTAACAATTACTGGTGACTCAATTCCACCCACCAGAATACACAAGAATCATCCAGTTGAAACCATTATTGGGTGAAAGACTCGAAAGAAGCAAGTCAAGCACTGCAAACATCTGTTTGTTCTCATGCTTTCTTTGTCAAACAGTACCCAAAAACATCAAAGAGGCACTTCAAGATAACAGCTGGATTGAAGCAATGCAGGAAGAGTTGCTACAATTCAAGAAACAAGAAGTATGGCAACTGGTAGATCTTCCTGAAGGACAATATCCTATTGGTACCAGATGGCTATACAGAAATAAAACTGATGACAGGGGAATCGTCATTAGAAATAAAGCAAGATTGGTAGCTCAGGGGTACACTCAAGAAGAAGGAATAGATTATGATGAAGTATTTTTGCCCTGTAGCTCGGCTAGAAGCCATTAGAATCTTTCTAGCATATTCTGCATCCATGAAGTTTACTGTTTACCAAATGGATGTGAAATGTGCATTTCTATATGGAAAGATTACTGAAGAGGTCTATGCGAGTCAACCACCTGGATTTGAAGATCCTGATTTTCCTCACAGAGTTTACAAGCTTGACACCCAGGAAGTGGTACGAGACTCTATCATCATTTCTACTTAACAACGGATATGAAAGAGGTAGAATTGATCAGACTCTCTTCAGAAAGAGAAAAGGAAAAGACATGTTGCTAGTACAGATATATGTGGACGACCATATTTGGCTCTACAAACATGCAACTCTGTAAAGAATTTGAAGATCTCATGCATTCAAAATTTCAGATGAGTGCTAGGGAGAACTCACTTTCTTTTTAGGGGTGCAAGTTCTACAAACAGCAGATGGAATTTTTATCAATCAATCAAAATACGTAGAAACAATACTGAAGAAATTCCACCTTGCTGATTGTCAGTCTATCAGAACTCCTGTAGATCCTAAAGTGAAGATAGGTCCCGATCCAGATGGAAAATTAGTAGATCAGACACTCTATCGATCCATGATAGGCTCACTCATGTATCTTACAGCTAGTAGACCCGACATTATGTTTGGAGTTTGTGTGTGTGCCAGATATCAAGCTGATCCTAAGGAATCACATGTCAATGCTGTCAAACGAATATTCAGATATCTGAAGGGCAAACCAGCTCTTGGATTATGGTATCCAAAGGAAGGAGACTTCAATTTCTATTCCTACACAGACAGTGACTACGGTGGATGCAACTTCAACAGAAAATCCACGTCTGGCGGTTGTCAATTTCTTGGTCCCAGATTGGTCTCATGGCAATGCAAGAAGCAAACAAATGTATCTGTGTCAACAGCAGAAGCTGAGTATATCGCAGCATCTGCTTGTTGCTCTCAAGTACTCTGGATTCAAAACCAGATGCTTGATTTGGTTATAACTTCTTGCATACCCCATTTATATTGACAATACTGCAGCTGTCTTTATTACAAATAATCCAGTTCAGCACTCAAAAACGAAACATATTGAAATTAGATATCACTTTTTGAGATACTGTGCTGAAAAGGGTTAATCAAATTGATTCAAATACCAACTAAAAATCAATTGGCTGATTTGTTTACTAAGGCATTTGAACCAAGTAGATTCGAATTCTTAGTTCAATCAATTGGTATGATTAACCTTGAATAAAATCCATCAAAACATCAAAAACAATGTAAAAGTTATTCAAAAAAAATAAAATAAAAAATAAAATAAATAAATAAAATAAATAAATAATCCCAAAAAAAGGAAATTTTTGATGAAGAAAAGACTGGGAAATGATATAATTACAGTCATTATATCATTCACTGTGCTTTATTTCCAAATTGACAGACTGTCATGACTTACCTGATATGTAGGTAGGCTCAACTTGGAAGAGAAGATACATGCAGTGATAAACTAAAGATATATTCAATGGTGAAACACTCATCACAGAGTATTGGTATGTATCAATTTATTCAAGTGAATGTAGTGTAGTAACAAACACACACCAGGGAATGATACTTTATGAATCTCTTTCACCAATATCAGATTCATCTCTGTTTTGCTGAGCAAAGACCTGATGAATAATGCACAAAGTGCAGATGTAATGATCCAAAAGATTCCCAATGAGGAACACATCCAAATTGGATGAATCAACAAAAGCAATACATTCCAAAGGAATGAACAAAAGAATCCGTTTACGGATCACCTTCCAAGTGAAGTGAAAAGAATCCAATGTGGATCATCATGATAAGGATCAAAGTAAAAGAATCCAATGTGGATTAGTGAAAATAAGATCTCATAACTTAAGTAACCTGGTCATGTAAGTTGTGAAAAAGTTCTACCATACAATTCATAAGGATGGTTGATCATTCCATGCAAGGTGTCTGAGGTACATATTGAATATCTAAATCAATCTAAACATGATAAATGTCACTAGCATCAAAATATCAACCCGGTATGAGTTTAAGAGGACAATCATACCTTCAATCAATAATATCATAAACATGTCAATCTTATCACAAAATATGCACTTGTGTAATGCAAGACTGATATGATCCCAACAAAAAGATATACTTCTCTTCATCAATTATAAGTACATTCAAAAAGCTTTTTTTAATACTTAAAGTTTTCATCCACAAATGGATCAAAACTTTAGGGGGAGTACTTTAAAGTTTTTGATCAAGAACCATACTTTAAAGTTTTTGATCAAGTATATATATACTTACAATTTTAAATTACTTTCCTAAAATCAAAACAAAGAGAAAAATGTTTGTGTCAATGTAGAAGTTATACCAGTATCTCAGCTTATGCAGATGCAGATTCTTGGAAACCCCTCAAGCCCAAGATCAGTCAAACAATGGGAAACTTGTATCACTCCTGATATACAAGTCAATCCAAGCAAGAATTGACAACTTCAATAGTCAACCATGTCACAAGACATACTTCATAAGCCATATCTTCATAACAAGTTCATCAAAATCAAGATTCATTAAATTTTGATTAAACTCAAAAGTTAATGCAGGTAAGTGCATTGGTTAATGAGGGTGAAGGTAACCCAGACACATAACCATGCAAGTAACAACTTATTTCAAAGTTAAACCTAATGCGGACAATGATTTTACTCTACCGCATTGGTATGCATCAAGAATTCAGAAAATTTGAAGTGTTTAAACCTATGCGGAACTAAAGTATTCTACCGCATTTGTTAATGCGGATGAAAATTTTACTAAGTGTTCAGCCGCATTTATTAATGCGGATAAGGTTTACTCTCCCGCATTTGTTTAACTCTTCCGCATTTGACACAGTGTACAAATGCGGATGTACAAATACAAGTGTTTCACTTCCGCATTTGCTACAGTGTACAAATGCTGATTACTTTCAAAGTTTCGCATTTGCTATAGTACACAAATGCGAATGCTCTCATCAAGTTTTGTTCTACCGCATTTGCTACAGTACACAAATGCGGATGAAAGGATGAATGCGAACAGTCGTCAAAATTGTGTTCTACCGCATTTGCTACAGTAGTGACCGCATTTGAAATCAACACTTGTAAAAAAAATTTGTGAATTCTATTATCTGACTATTTAAAGAAAACCAACAGAGTCATTTAATACTTTTCAAATTTGAGCGACTTCATAGTGAGACGAGCGCCACCAAATACTGTTCATCATCATCTTCACCTTTTAAACCTAGTTTCCCAATCGATTCAACAAAACCGTGGGCATTGATTCTTAACCAAAAGGATTCTGAGAAAAGGTGAATAATCACAAATGTCGAACATTCATTTGTATGATGATGTTAGTGACCTAGGTTAGGAATGTTCACACTAAATCAAAAAAATATTCATTAACATGGAAGGATTTCGACTCATTCTTAAGTGTATCTTCAAGCTTCAAACATGTATTCAATGCTAAAGTGCTCTTTTGAACCGTTGAGACTAAAATCAGAACAATTATGAAATCAAAAACTATGAATCTGATTATCCTATGTTAAAGATTAAGTAATGTTGGTGCTCATATTTACAAGTAACAAAACAACATAATCATGAATCACAAAATTCGAATAGGTCAAAATCAAGTGTACTGTTTTATATGATTTTAATTTTGACCTATGAAAGTCAAAATGTGATGAACATTGGTTTAATTAATAAAGTGATTCTAATGCATATGTCTTGAATGCAGATTATAATGGCAAATCTCTCATGGAGCAAGCTCCATAATGTCAGTTGTTTTCTCAACCCTGATGTACCAGAAGCAGAAGAATTAAGAGACATGATCAGATTCATTTCTACTACAAGGGTAGCTTATGCCATGACAGTAAGACCCACCATATTTGAAAGCTGCATCAGAAACTTTTGGGAGTCAGCTGAAGTTGTTGAGGATGATGGAATAAGATCACTGACGGGGAGAATTGACAGTGAGCATACACTAATTGTTACTGAAGAAAGTGTTAGAAGATGCTTGAGGTTTGGTGATGATGCTCAAGCACCATTGGACTTGAAGAAGATACCATAACCTCTTTATTTGCAGAAATTGGTTATGAAGGTGGATTTGAAGCTAAACAGATAGTCAAGGGTTTGGTAGATTTACAATGGAGATTTCTGATTCATTTGTATCAGCACTGTTTGTCCAAAAGGAAAACAGGATGGAATGATATTCCATCACAACATCATGAGCAATATATGCTCTCTGCACCAACCAACCCTTCAACATGTCTGCCTAGTTTTCAATGGCATGACATCCAATGTCCAAGAAGGAAGGAGATATAAATTTCTGATATACCCAAGATTTTTCCAATGCCTAATCAATAAAGCATTCCCAAATGTGGTCATTCAGGGACCAGTACTTGATATTCCCCACTATGATGCAAAATCATACAAATACATAAAGAAAAGGGATCCTAGGAACTTCTACAGTGGAGCTCATTCACCACTTCTTCCTTGGATGATTCAACAGATGAACTAGAACAGCCTGTTGCTTCACCATCTCCACAACACTCACCTCAAATCTCCACAACACTCACCTCAACCATCTCCACAACACTCACCTCAACCATCTCCACAACACTCACCTCAACCATCACTACATCATACTCCTACACAATTACCACCTCCATCACCACAACCTATACCTCAGCCTTCACCTCAAAATATACCACCCCAATCACCAGTACATATATCTGAAACAATCACCTCACCTTTCTTATCTCCAATTCAACCACCTCATACATCTCCCATTCAATCATCACCACAAACACAGAACCTGTAAACCTTGATGACTCCACTGGTTCTTCAAGAAAATCCAAATCATCTTCAGATGAGGAGGATCATCATCAGAAAAGAAAAACAACTTCTGAAGCTACTCCTTCAGAAAGCTGTACTGAATCATATATCCACTACATCTATACAGGCACTTAGAGAAATAAGAAACAGACTTGGGGAAACTGACATGTACTTCTTCCTCAAATGCATCAAACTTCTGAAGTTGGCTTATGACAGAATCAACAAAAAGAAGGAGATAAGGAAAAAGAAAAGGACTCCATTGCAGTTTGGCAACATTGTTAAACTAGAAGTTGATGTGGATGGTGCTCTCCTTATTCATAGAAATGTATTGTCTACTGTATCAATTTGGGAGCCCATCTCACTAAGGAAGATGCCAATCAATGCCATTCATGATATGAGTCAAATGAAGATACATGTGCTCAACAGGGAAAGATTAACTGATGCTAAAGAGTTCTCAAACATGATCAAAGCAATCTTGGACCCTTCATTCACTGATCCTTCATCAACAGCACTAGAACCAGCAGAATCTTCTCAACCCAATCCACCCTCTGATCCTTGAAGTACATAGGGGTAATCCTTAGGGGGAGTATTGTTGGACCCTGAAAGGATCATACATGCCAGTTCAAGTGGTGGATGGTTGCTCTGCTGGAATCCCTCATGTCCAAGAACAAATGCGGATCAAGACAAGTATCTGCTGAATAAGAAGAAAAATACAAGTGTTGGTCATCCGCATTTGTCAATGCGGATGACAAGTTAACAAATGCGGATATACATTTGTTCATCCGCATTGACCAATGCGGATTACCCAAGAAATGCGGACAAGTGTTTTGTTCATCCGCATTTACCAATGCGGATGACAAACTTCAATGCGGTTGAAGAAATGCTGATGAAGTCAACTCATCTGCATTTGTCAATGCGGATGATCAACAGCCAATGCTGATGAAGACTTAAACTAGCTTTGGTAAGGGTAGTTTAGTCTTTTGTAATGGCAACGTGTCTGCTTATAAATAGAATAGTATACCTCATACATGGGGTAACTTTTGTCTGTAATTTGATTTGATTCTTGGTTCCTAGAATGTTCTCTTTGCATTGAATGTTCTTGTAATCAATCAATCAAAGTATTCAATATATACAAACATATTTATGAGTATCATGTGTATTCAATGTTCATTGATTGTCTGATTCCGACTCTCAATCTTTGACTCAATCACTATATTCGGTCCTTATTGATTCACATCAACTGAGATTATCTTTCTCAAATCCTTTCCAGTCATAGAGAACCTCCCCAATGTGACCGGCATGCTCCTCCTCATTTTCTGAATAAATTAGGATCATCATAAACACAATCACTGATTTATCCAACATAAGTCAACACACTCGATTCATAACATCCATAAAAGCAACTAGTGCATTGGTCAAACCAAAAGACATGACAAGAAACTCGTAGTGACCGTAGCACATGCGAAAAGCTGTTTTAGGGATGTTTGTTCCTTCACCTTCAACTGATGGTAACCAAATCAGAGATCTATCCTTGAAAACCAACTGGCACCTTGAAGCTAATCGAACAAATCATCTATTCTCGGTAAGGGGTATTGGTTCTTCACCATCAACTTGTTCAGCTTATGGTAGTCAATACACATCCTCATACTATGTCTTTCTCCTTCATAAACAAGACCAGAGCACCCCAAGAGAGAGATACTCGGTCTGATGAACCCTTTATCAAGCAGCTCTTGCAACTGTTCCCTCAACTCTTTCATCTCCTTCAGAGCCAACCGATATGGTGCCTTGGCAACAGGTTGGGCACCCGGTACCAGATCAATCTGAAACTCGATCTCTATATCAGGTGGCACTCCTGGTAAGTCTTCTAGGTATACGTCTGGAAAGTCACACACAACCAGTACATTAGACAGTTGTGGTGTTGGCGTATCCACATCCTTTACATAAGCCAAGTAGGCGCTACATCCACGCCTCATACACTTTCCCGCCACCGCCATTGAGATTACTTTCAGGATTGTCATGACCCGATCTCCATAAACAGTTACCAAACTCCCGTCAGGCGCTATGAAACGAATCATCTTCTTGCGACACACAATGTTCGCCTCGGAGTCCGCCAAACAATCAATCCCAAGAACCAAATCGACACCACCTAAGGTCATCACAAACGGTCTAACAAGAAACTTATGACCTTCTAGCTCTACATCACATTTCTCTATCATCTCAGAGATCCTGGCAGACTTACCTATGGCAGTTTCTACATCAAAGGGTGCATCAACACGTCTACTACTAACTGGCAGCTTAGCACAGAAAGCAGTAGAAATAAAACTTTTACTAGCACCCGAATCAAATAACACAGAAGCTAAAGTTTGGTTCACTAGAAATGTACCGGACACAACATTAGGGTTCGTCTGAGCATCCTCTTGTGTCATAGTGAATGCCCTGGTGCTCGCCCTCGGTCCTTCACTTCCCGTTTTCTTTCCCCCGAAACCCTCAGCCCTTGGCTTCTTACAATCCCTACTCATGTGACCCTCTTCACCACAGTTAAAGCACCGGACTGTACGACAATCCTTGGCTATATGCCCCGCCTTCCCACATTTGAAGCACCCGTTAAATCCCAACCTACATTCTCCTGCATTCTCTCTTCCACACTTGCCACACCTTTTTGACCCCACACTCGATATGGCCACACAGCGGTCATCCACCGTCCCTCTTGTTAACCGTCAAGACATTACCCCGACCCAACCTCTTCCCCTGCCAGTTCCGATCACCACAACTCTTCTTTCCACCTTCCGTCACCACCACCACAGCCCTTTCATCATATAATCTCCCTACCAAGTCCACCGCCGACCTAAACGTGCTCGGTCTGGCGGCAATCATGTGCCTACGAATATCCGCTGGCAAACCCTTAATATACCTCTTGATCTTTCGAGATAGAGGTGTCACCTAATCCGGCACCAGATGTGCCATCTCGTTGAATTTGGTGGTGTACTGTTGGTGCGTCATCGTTCCCACCTCCGGTTGCAGGAATTCCCTCTCGACCTTGTCCATTTCCCGGTGAGGACAAAACTCCTTAATCACCAACATTTTCAGTTCAGACCATCTCATTCTCCCAATGGCTCTGCTACCCTCGGCTTGAACTATATTGTCCTACCAGCACAAAGCCGAGTCCACAAAAGATAGGGCAGCAAACTTTACCTTCTGGTCCTCCCGGCACTCGCTAATATTAAGACGGCTTCCATTTCTCTCACCCACCGGTGAGCAGCAGCACCATTGTCGTTTCCATCGAAAGTAGGGGGCTTGCATTGTTGAAATGCCCCATAATTACAACCTCATGTCACCTCCTGCATGGGCTCTTCTTCCTCCTCCTCTTCTTCATCATCCGAGAGAACTGTTTCAGGCTCCGGTTGCTCCCGTCTTCTCAAGGTCCTATTTCTCTCTTTCCTTTCCCCTTCCCGTACTGCCTTGATAACTTCAGTCACTATAGATAGTAAGATCGTCTGCATGACCTAATGAACTTCTTCAACAACAGCCTCCTTACTAAGGCTCTCAAATTGGCGCTCTCGTCGCCACCCTGCGAATGAGGGGTCTCTGGTTCTTCAGGAACCACCATTTCCATTCTAGGTCTTGCTCTCTTAGGTCACGGCTCAGCACCAAGCCCATCACGACCACCTCCACGAGAGGCTTTCGAAGATCTACCACCGGCCATTCACATGCACACTAAAAGATTCAAACATCAACACGGTCATTTTAGGGAACAGCTCAGTTTATGTCAAGTATAGTAAGTCCCTAATTACAGTGGCCAGTTGTGATAAGCCACTTACTTTACTCTTCACATCTCGAGCATTACCTATCCTGACTACATCAGTATTTAAATCCACAAACAACACATAGCACATAACATGCGCACATAATACCGGTTAACTTTACGAAAATACCTGATGGCACGCAGCAACTCAGATTGGCATCCCTTCCCTTTCCTTCCCATTCTCAGTGTAAGTTTTGGTTTATTTTGAAAATTTACTCATTTCACTTAAAGTTTGGCTCTAATACCAACTTGTAAGGCCCCGTTCCCGGGACGCTTACAGTTGAATCCTCATCGCGCATAAAACATATATTTTCATCATATTACGTAAAAACGTCGCAGTGAAAACATTTAATCAAAAATTTCATTTCAATATAATAGCTTTTGCAAAATAATACATCGTTAATCAGTTACAAAATACAATGTTGCATTACATCACAAAAGCATTAAATAAATGGATGTCATCCCAAAAGAGCTGAGTAGCCACCTCGTGCCATCCACAGCAATCATTACCTACCAACTGGAAACACATCAATGTCAGCGTTGCTGAGTGAGTTCTAGTTTTATAATAAAACATACTTTTCTTTCGTGAAAACCATTCTTTAATTTCATGTGATCATACAACATACGTACATATAGATAATATCATTATTATCTTCTTTAATCTTTCATGCTTTCATTCTTTCATCATTACTTCTTTCCTTTCCTTCAACCATAAACTTTACCCAGCTATTCCTGATACTGAACCTAGGTCTATCATAGACCAGCTATAACAGTGCATTGCACCTCTGGTCACAGTACCTAGGGTAGAGTTTAGGTGTACCACTGCTATATGCAATACCCAGCTATTCCTTGTAAGGCCCCGTTCCCAGGACGCTTATAGTTGGATCCTCATCGTGCATAAAACATAAAATTACATTTGTAGTTCATAAAGCATCGCAGCGGAAACATTTAAAAATGACATTTCATTTCAATATAGTCGCTTTTGCAAAATAATACATCGTTAATCAGTTACAAAATACATTGTTGCATTACATCACAAAAGCATTATATAAATGGATTCCATCCCAAAAGAGCTGAGTAGCCACCTCGTGCCATCCTCAGCAATCATTACCTGCCAACTAGAAACACATCAAAGTCAGCATTGCTGAGTGAGTTCTAGTTTTATAAATTAAAACATACTTTTCTTTCATTAAAACCGTTCTTTACTTTCATGTGATCATACAACATACGTACACATAGATAATATCATTATTATCTTCTTTAATCTTTCATGCTTTCATTCTTTCATCATTACTTCTTTCTGTTCCTTCCACCATAAACTTTACCCAGCTATTCTCTGATACTGGACCGAGGTCTAACATAAGCCAGTTATAACAGCGCATCACACCTCTAGTCATAGTACCTAGGGTAGAGTTTAGGAGTACCACTGCTATGTGCAATACCCAGCAATTCCTGGTACTGGACCTAGGTCTATCATAGACCAGCTATAACTGTGCATCACACCTTTGATCACAGTACCTAGGGTATGCAGCAATGGGGCTCTACAAATGTTCAATCACAAAGAAAAACCCGATGTGCATCCTCCCAGGGTAGCGAACCCGCACACCGTTTTGCTAACACCTTTTAATAGCGTGTCCCGACATAATATGCTTGCAAGACTTTCTTACTTTCATCTTTCATTAATGCATGCATTCATACTTCGTGTTCCTCTTTTCTTTATCTTTCACTTTACGTTACATACTACTTTCATTTCGTTCATTAACGTAACACGTAAAGCCACAGGAAAGATAAGCATACATCATAACAAGAAACATAACTTACACAGTCATCAACATCATACAGGGCAACATCATACGTACATAACATGCATAATCATGCAACATCATCATCATCATGCCCAACATGCTCTTTAAGGCCTCAATAGTCATCTTACATAAACTTACGGAAACCTTTACATAAGAAACTTACATCTGCACTTTCCCCGAAAGTCAGAAGTTAAATTACACTTTTCCTTGGGTGCAACAGCCCTATTAGGGCGTATGGAAACCCTTCGGTCACATGGCCTCCATGCGACTGAGCATCATGCGAATGGCCCAATGCGGATGAACACCCATGCGGATGAACACCCATTTGTGCAAATGAAACTAGTGCGGATGTATTCCATGCGGATTAGTCCCATGCGAATAATGGACCTAATGCGGATGGAACGAATGCAGATGGGCATTTATGCGTCTGGGCTCCCAATCGTGTGAATGAACTCTCAGTCATGTGAATGGACCCCAATCATGCGAATGAACCCCAATCGCACCTCAATCGGTCGTATGGCCTCCATTCGGTCGCCTAGCCCTAGCTGGTGCAGAATGCAGTTTATCCCGAACCTAATCTGCCATATTTGACCTCCAAGCTCATCTAAACCCATTCTAAGCCCAAATTAACCATCCTAAACCTTAGGAATGCATACCACAACATCATTCAAGCACACGCAAGCTCAAAAGCAAGACCCAAACGAATCATACACTCACACACACATACACAAACAAGTCAAACACATACACCATCAAAACCCCGATTTTCAGATGTGTTCCAGCCCCAAATCATTCAAAAATGTGTAAAAGAGGGGTCCTAGAACTCAGAAAAAGGACAACAACGAGAAGAGCTTCGATTTGACCCACTTCTCAATGATTTTGCTCACTCTAATCAACCCGCACCAACTTTTCTCCCCTTTTCTCTTCTTCTTTCTCTCTATGCTGAATATGTGAGTGTGGGGAGAGGGTAATGGTTGCCCTCTCCCTACAAATATCACCACATTCTCAACTTTCCCTCGTTGTCGAGTTTGGTCCCTCGACTTTGGACTTTATTTCTTTTTCTTCCTTCGTCGGCTTCAAAATAAATAAATAACCGGGTGTTACAAGTCTGCCCCCCTTAAATAGGTTTCGTCCCCGAAACCTGTTATTCCTCAAACAAACGTGGGTAATGCTATCTCATCTCTTCTTCGGTCTCCACGTAGACTCGGATCCCTTCTTGTGCTTCCACTGTACACGCACAAGAGGAACCACTTTATTTCTCAGCCTCTTCTCTTTACGATCAATAATTGCCAATGGTTGCTCCATATAGTTGAGTCGTTTGTCTACATCGATATCTTCCAATGGAACAATTATATCCTCGTCCGCCAAACATTTCCTTAGATGAGATACATGGAATGTCGGGTGATTTCCACTTAACTCATCTGGTAACTCCAGTCTATAGCCACCTCTGATTCGGAAAGGCCCTATATACCTTGAGCTCAACTTGCCCCGCTTCCTGAATCGGATGATCACCTTCCAAGGTGAGACCTTCAACATAACCCGATCACCCACGTGGAACTCAATCGGTCTGCATCGTTTATCAGCATACGACTTCTGTCTATCTTTGGTTGACTTCATGAAGGTCTTGATCTTTTCGAGCTTCTCAATCGTAGCCTTAATTACCTCGACGCTCCCTAGTTCTTCTGACCAATATCACCCCAACAAACGGGTGTTCTGCATCTCCTACCGTATAGCATCTCATATGGTGGCATACCAATGCTGGCATGATAGCTGTTGTTGTATGAGAAGTCAGCTAACGGTAAGTGGTCATCCCAACTTCCCCCAAAATCAATCACACATGCCGAAGTATGTCCTCCAATGTCTGAATGGTCCTCTCAGACTAACCATCAGTCTGGAAATAATAAGTCGTGCTAATATGTAACCTCGTCCCCATAGCGTCGTGGAATTTCTCCCAGAATTTGGATGTAAACCGGGTGTCACGATCAGATACAATAGACACCGGCACACCATGACGAGTTACAAATTTCCTTGATAAACATATCAGCCAACCTCTCAAATGAATATGTCTCACGGATCAGTAGGAAGTGAGCACTCTTCGTCAAACGGTCGACAATCACCCATATAGCATCATACCCTTTCGAAGTACGCGACTACTTCGTAATGAAATCCATGGTGATGTGCTCCCACTTCCATTCCGGTATATCCAAAGGTTGGATCTTCCCATACGGCTTTTGATGCTCGGCCTTCACCTGTAGACAGGTAAGGCATTTACTCACATACTCCACCATGTCGCGTTTCATACCCGGCCACCAATAATCCTTCTTCATGTCTTGATACATCTTTGTGGCACCAGGATGAATGGAGTATCGAGTCTTGTGAGCCTCATCCATGATCTTCACCTGTAGATCCCCAAAACGAGGAATCCACACCCGTCCAAATTAGATTTTAACACCAAGTGTGTTTTAACCCAATTCCCCAACCAGACCTCTCATTCTTTCTGAGTAAAGCTGATCTTCTTTCATTGCCTCATCTTGAAACTCTTTGACTTGCTTCATCACATCAGAGGTCATGATTAGTTGATACGCTTTCACCCGAATCAGCTCGGGCCTCTCTTTTCGGCTAAGGGCATCAGCCACCACGTTGGCTTTGCCCGGATGGTAATGGATCTCACAATCATAATCCTTTATAATTTCCAACCACCACCTCTGCCTCATGTTCAGATCTTTCTGCTCGAAGAAGTACTTCAAGCTCTTGTGGTCAGTGAAAATGGTGCACTTCGTCCCGTAAAGATAGTGCCTCCAAATCTTTAGTGCAAAGACCACAGCTGTGAGCTCCAAGTCATGAGTAGGATAATTGACCTCATGAACCTTCAATTTTTAGGATGCATAAGCTATAACCTTCCATCTTTGCATTAACACGCACCTCAACCTTGAGTAGGAAGCATCAGAATAAACCACCAGATCTTCGCTTCCATCGGGTAATGACAGAACAGGAGCTTGAGTCAATCTTGCCTTCAATTCTTCGAACGCCTTCTCTTGAGCTTGACCCCATACAAACTTTACATCTTTCTGGGTCAATTTAGTCAATGGAGAAGCAATCTTAGAGAAGTCTTGGATAAACCTTCTATAGTAGCCCGCCAAACCCAAGAAGCTACAAATCTCGGATGGCGTCTTCGGAGACTTCCATT
Source organism: Flaveria trinervia (assembly GCA_025506515.1). NCBI lineage: Eukaryota > Viridiplantae > Streptophyta > Magnoliopsida > Asterales > Asteraceae > Flaveria > Flaveria trinervia. The sequence goes on from JACCIX010000805.1 coordinate 26,211, forward strand.
GCATCACTACCTCCACCTTGGCCAGGTCCACCATAATCCCATCAGGATTCACCACATGACCCAAGAATTGAACATCGCGTAACCAAAACACGCACTTGGAAAACTTTGCGTACAACTTCTCCTTTCTCAACGTCTCCAAAACCTCCCGAATGTAGCCAACATGCTTAATCTCGCTCTTCGAACAAATCAGGATATCATCAATAAATAGAATCACTGATTTATCCAACATAGGCCGACACACACGACCCATCAGATCCATAAAAGCAGCTGGCGCATTGGTCAAACCAAAACACATGACAAGAAACTCGTTGTAACCACAGCGCGTGCGAAAAGCTATTTTAGGAACATCCTGCTCTTTCACTTTCAACTGATGGTAACCAGATCGAAGGTCTATTCTTGAAAACCAACTGGCACCTTGAAGCTGATCGAACAAATCATCTATTCTCGGTAAAGGGTATCGGTTCTTCACCGTCAACTTGTTCAGCTCACGGTAGTCAATACACATTCTCATACTACCGTCTTTCTTCTTCACAAACAAGACTGGAGCACCCCAAGGAGTGATACTCGGTCCGATGAACCCCTTATCAAGCAGTTCTTGCAACTGCTCCATCAACTCCCTCATCTCTGTCGGAGCCAACCGATACGGTGCCTTGGCAACAGGCTGGGCCCCCGGTATCAGATCAATCTGAAACTCAATCTCTCTGTCAGGTGGCACTCCTGGCAAGTCTTCTGGGAACATGTCCGGAAAGTCACACACAACTGGTACATCAGACAGTTGTGGTGTTGGCATATACACATCCTTTACATTGGCCAAATAGGCACTACATCCACGTCTCATACACTTTCCCGCCACCGCCATTGAGATCACTTTCGGGATCGTTGTGACCCGATCTCCATAAACAGTTACCAAACTCCCGTCAGGCGCTATCAAACGAATCATCTTCTTGCGACACACAATGTTCACCTTGGAGTCCGCCAACCAATCCATCCCAAGAACCAAATCAAAACCACCTAAGGTCATCACGAACGGTCTAACAGGAAACTTATGACCCTCAAGTTCCACATCACAGTTCTCTATCATCTCAGAAATCCTGGTAGACTTACCTATGGCAGTTTCTACATTGAAGGGTGCATCAACAAGTCTACTACTAACAGGCAGTTTAGCATAGAAAGCAGCAGAAATAAAACTTTTACACCCAAATCAAATAACATAGAAGCTAAAGTTTGGTTCACTAGAAACGTACCGGACACAACATCAGGGTCCGTCCTAGCTTCCTCGTGTGTCATATTGAATGCCCTGGCGCTCGCCCTCAGTCCCTTACCTCCCGTCTTCTTTGTCCTGGAACCCTCAGCCCTTGGCTTCTTACAATCCCTACTCATATGACCCTTTTCTCACAGTTAAAGCATCGGACCGTACGACAGTCCTTGGCTATATGCCCCGCCTTCCTACATTTGAAGCATTCGTTAAATCCTAACCTACATTCTCCCGCATGCTCCCTTCCACACTTGCCACACCCTCTTGACCCCACACTCGATGTGGCCACACGACAGTCATCCACCCATGCCTTCTTGTTAACCGTCGAGGCATTACCCCGACCAAACCTCTTCCCCTGCCAGTTCCGATCACCACCACTCTTCTTGCCACGTTCAGCCACCACCACCACAGCCTTTCATCATATACCTCCCTGAGAAATCCACCGCCGACCTAAACGTGCTCGATCTGGCGGCAATCATATGCCTGCGAAGATCCGCTGGCAAACCCTGAATAACCTCTTGATCTTTCGAGACAGAGGTTTCACCTGATCCGGCACTAGACGTGCCATCTCGTTGAATTTGGTGGTGTATTGTTGGTGTGTCATGGTTCCCGCCTCCAATTGCAGGAATTCTCTCTCAACTTTATCCATTTCTCTATAAGAACAAAGCTCCTCAATCACCAACTTCTTCAGTTCAGACCATCTCATCCTCCCGATGGCCCTGCTACCCTTGGCTTGGACTATATTGTCCCACCAGCACAGAGCCGAGTCCACAAAAGAATGGGCAGCAAACTTAACTTTCTGGTCCTCCCGGCACTCGCTGATATTCAATATAGCTTCCATTTCTCTCACCCACCGGTGAGCAGAAGTAGTAGTGCCGTTTCCATCAAAAGTAGGGGGCTTGCATCATTGAAACGCCACATAGTTACAGCCTCGTGCCGCCTCCAGCGCTGGCTCTTCTTCTTCCTCTTCCTCATCATCAGAGGGAATCGTATCCGGCTCTGGTTGTTCCCGTCCTCCCGAGGACCTATTTCTCTCCTTTCTTTCCCCTTCTCGTACAGCCTTGATAACTTTAGTCACTACAGATGGTAAGATCATCTACAAGACTTGATGAACTTCTTCAAGAACAGCCTCCTTCACTGAGGCTCTGAGATTGGCGCTCTTGTGGCCACCATCCAGATGAGGGGTTTCTGGTTCTTCAGGAACCACCTTTTCCATTCTGGGTCTCCCTCTCTTGGGTCGCGGCTCAGCACCAAGCCCATCATGACCACCTCCACGAGAGGCTTTCAAGGATCTACCACCGGCCATTCACACACACACTGAAAGATTCAAACACCAACATGGTCATTCAAGGGAACAACTCAGTTTATGTCAAGTATAGTAAGTCCCTAATTACAGTGGCCATTTATGATTAGCCACTTACTTTACTCTTCACACCCTGAGCATTACCTATCCTGACTACATCAGTATTTAAATCCATCAACAACACATAACACATAACATGCACACATAATACTGGTTAACTTTACAAAAAATACCTGATGGCACGCAGCTACTCAAATTGGCATCCCTTCCCTTTCCGTCCTATTCTCAGTTTAAGTTAAGGTTTATTTTGAATATTTACCAATTTCACTTAAACTTTGGCTCTGATACCAACTTGTAAGGCCCCGTTCCGGGGCGCTTACAGTTTGATCCTCATCGCGCATAAAGCATATAATTACATTTGTAGTTCATAAAGCATCACAGCGGAAACATTTAAAAATGACATTTCATTTCAATATAGTAGATTTTGCAAAAAAATACGTCGTTAATCAGTTACAAAATACATTGTTACATTACATCACAAAAGCATTATATAATGGATGCCATCCCAAAAGAGCTGAGTAGCCACCTCGTGTCATCCTCGACAATCATTACCTGACAACTGGAAACACATCAAAGTTAGGGTTTCTGAGTGAGTTCTAGTTTTATAAAATAACACATACTTTTCTTTCATTAAAACCATTCTTTACTTTCATGTGATCATACAACATACGTACACATAGATAATATCATTATTATCTTCTTTAATCTTTCATGCTTTCATTCTTTCATCATTTTTTCTTTATGTTCCTTCCACCATAAACTTACCTAGCTATTCGCTGATACTGGACCTAGGTCTAACATAGACCAGATATAACGGTGCATCTCACCTCTAGTCACAGTACCTAGGGTAGAGTTTAGGTGTACCACTGCTATGTGCAATACCTAGCTATTCCTGGTACTGGACCTAGGTCTATTATAGACCTGCTATAATGGTGCATCGTACCTCTGATCATAGTACCTAGGGTATGCAGCAATGGGGCTATACAAATGGTCAATCACAAAGAAAGACCCCGATGTGCATCATCCCGGGGTAGCAAACCCGCACACCATTGGGCTAACACCTTTTAATGGCATGTCTCGACATACTATGCTTGCAAGACTTTCTTACTTTCATCTTTCATTAATTCATGCATTCTTACTTCATGTTCCTCTTTTCTTTATCTTTCACTTTACGTTACATACTACTTTCATTTCCTTCATTAACGTAACACGTAAAGCCATAGGAAAGATAAGCATACATCATAACAAGAAATATAACTTACACAATCATCAACATCATACAGGGAAACATCATACGTACATAACATGCATAATCATGCAACATCATCATCATCATGCCCAACATGCTATCTAAGGCCTCAACAGTCATCTTACATGAACTTACGGAAACCTTTACGTCAGAAACTTACATCTGCACTTTCCCCGAAAGTCAGAAGTTAAACTACACTTTTCCTCCGGTGCAACAGCCTTATTAGGTCATATGGACACCCTTCAGTCACATGGCCTCCATGTGACTGTGCATCATGCGAATGGACTACGAACACCCATACGGATGAACACCCATTCGTGCGAATGAAACTAGGGCGGATGGACTCCATGCGGATGAGTCCCATGCGAATGGACCTAATGCGGATGGAACTAATGCGGATGGGCATTTATGCGTCTGGGCTCCCAATCGTGCGAATGAAATCTCAGTCATGTGAATGGACCCCAATCGTGAGAATGAACCCCAATCACACATTAGTCAGTCATATGGCCTCCATTCGATCGCCTAGCCCTAGCTGAGGCAGAATGCAGTTCATCCTGAACCTAATCTGCCATTTTTTACCTACAAGCTCATCTAAACCCATTCTAAGCCCAAATCAACTATCCTAAACCTTAGGAATGCATACCACAACACCATTCAAGCACACGCAAGCTCAAAAGCAAGACCCAAACGAATCATACACTCACACACACATACACAAACGGGTCAAACACAAACACACTCAAAAACCCAATTTCAAATGCTTATTCTCTTTATCCAGCAACTCCATCACATCTTTAATATCATCAACCAAATGTATTAACAATCTTCTAAAACTCCTCATTTGTAAGTTTATTATCATAACATTATCTCTTTCTTGTCTAATCAGTATATGTTGGACCAAAAGAACCAATGACCCTGATTAGAAAAACCTCTAAGTCCCGCAGACATTGCAACTGCTGAAGAAGATCACAACAGCTGAAGACATCAGCTGATTACAAGGTCTGAAGACAAAATCTGAAGACAAGATCTGAAGACTTCTACTGAAGACAAAGTCTGAAAGCAAAGACTGAAGACAAAGTCTGAAAGAAAAGTACTGAAGATAAAGTTTGAAAGAAAAGTACTGAAGACAAAGTCTGAAGCTATCAGCTGAAGACAAAGTTTGAAAGTAAAAGTCTGAAGAACAGAGACTGAAGACAAAGACTCAAGACCAAAGTGATCAGTAGTTGTCACAACAGCTGAAGTTATTAACTTCAGTAGTTGTGATGATTTCCTTTCAGTACTTGTAATTTACTTTTCAGTAGTTATAGTTTAGTAGTTTTATGTTTTTGTACTTAGCATTCTCTGAGATGTAATCAGTAGTTGAGAACATTCTCAGTAGTTTGCATAGTTTCAGTAGTTTGTATAATTCTGTTCAATGTCACTATCAAGTGACATCAGCAGACGTCACATTTCTATATAAGGAATGTTGACCTAGTTGTAATGTGTGACATTCAGCCACCACAAAAGCATATGAATGAAATATTCTTTTGCAGAATTCTCTCTCTATAACCGTTACTTTTCATTGAATATCAATTGTGTTCTTGCGAATTGTCTAATTCATTGTTCAAATTCCGCTGCGATCTACTTTAATTAATCAAACTTAGATCTCTGATCCTAACAATTGGTATCAGAGTAGGTTAATCATTGATCGATCTAACAGTTGATCATTGAAACTGCTATTTCAATATCTATGTTTGATTGAATTAGCATATTTGTAAGAATTGGTTATAGATCATTGAATTTCTGCTGCTTTCGGTTATTTGCTTTGAGTTTTCTCTTGGTTCTTATTGAGTTTGTTATGTTTTGCACTAAATTAGTTAAAACTTAATTGAATTTGGTTGAATCTAAGAATGACTACTCCTTCTAATGACCCTCACAATACCGTTCTCAACCAAGCCTCCGATGCTGGTTAGGACTGAGTATAACATATGGCAACGAGAATGCTCCATCACCTGTCTGATAACAGTTCAGGTTGTTGGACATCTGTGGTACATGGTCCACACAAGCCTATGGTGAACAATCCGGAAACCAACCAAATGGTTCCGAAGAAGAAGGAACAATACTCAGATGAGGATCGAAAACTGTTTGAGATTGATGCTAAAGGCATGGTATTCTGGCCATGGCTCTGCCTAAAGAAATCTATTCTGGGCTTATGCATCATGAAACTGCTCATGACCTCTGGAATGCATTGAAGGAACAATTGTGGAACAAATGAGGTCTTAGCAAACAACATAGAAATCCTTGCCAACAATATAAGACATTCTCTCATAGGAAGGGTGAGTTACTGACTCAACAGTTTGAGCGTTTTTCCTATTTGATCTCTGAGCTGAAAATGGTCAAACATGAATACACTAATAGCCAAATGAACACAGATTCCTCAGATCACTGCCTGAGAGATGGACACATATACCATTGTCCTACGCTCCAGTGCAAATCTGGATAACCTATCTCTCACCCAACTCCATGGGAAACTGCTTACATTTGAAAGAGAGATAGAGCAGAAAAGGAAACTGAGATCATCAGGAAAGCTCACTGATGACTTTGTACCAGGGAACACTGCCTTGGTTGGTCATGAGTCAGAATATGCTGCATCAGAAAGCAATTATGATGAGCATATAGATTTCTCTTCAAACAGTTCTGATCATGCATTGTTAGTGTTGATAGTCAGTCAGGCTGTAATAGTGACAATTTGTGCTTCATTATGGATGATTTGAAAGGTATTGCCGATGATGACTTAGAAGAGATGGATATTCTAAGCCAAATGGCCTTGATGAATATCAAATCTCAAAAGTTCTACAAGAGAACTGGTAGGAAATTTCTAGGACTCTCTGGCAAAACCAAAGTTGGTTTTGACAAGAGTAAGTTGAGGTGTCACAAATGCCACAGGCTTGGACACTTTGCAAGAGAGTGTAGATCACTGGATCTAACTCCTCTGCACCCTTTGTGACTTTTCCAACCAATAGTCCACAAAACAGAGGGCAACATCCTGCTAGTTCTGGTCATCATGCACAACCTATATCTCCTGCATATTTTGTCCCTCAGGGTCCAATGTCATATCCATATCCCTGCTATTACATGCCACAGCCAAATCCAGTTCAAGTTCCTATTGCACAACAACCTAAAGCCTTACCTGAGCCTCTATCTACCATCTCAATCACACCTCATCACAACTCTTCACCCCTGGTGTTGTTGACTGGAGCAGTTTACCAGATGATCTCTCTGGTAATGACATTTATTTGCTAGTGATGGTCAACATGGTGTGAACATCCTTTTAGGAATCTTGCTCTCATGGCCCTGGAGTCTACTGAGAGTTCATGCTCCAATGCATCTTCATCACAGGTAACTCAGGTATCCTCTGAGGCTAAGGCCAAGCTATGTTCTGAATCTTGCATAGCTGCATTTATCTCTATTAGAGAGGCAAACAATGTAGCTTTAATAAATCAAAATCTTGAGCTTGCGCAAATCCTTTCCAAAAGAAAAGCTGAGTATGAGTTTGTTCTTAATGACAAAGATGATAGATTTATAAGCTTAAATGCCAATTAAATGATGAAAAGGCTAAGCTAGAGGTCATTCTTGAGAACCACAGAGAACTCAAAGAAAAACTTGCAGCTACCCAAGTTGAGTGTGACCGCAGGGTATCATCCTGCAAGGGATTTGAAATGCTGCTTAGCAAGCAATCTGCTTCGAATATGAAGTTTGGAATAGGTTACAATCACATTGCACCACCTACAGATTTTACTCCAAAATCAATAGTAAAACCTGAAGGTGAAAGTAATTTCCAAACCACATCATCATGTGTATCATCCTCAAGTGATCTCCCAAGATCAGAAGATGAATCAGTGTTAATACCTCAGCAAATCAATTGCCTAGGGTTAACTACTGATAAGCACATGAAGCTGAGTACTTCAAATGTTGTCCCTCAAAGTACCTCAAGTACTGAAGGCAAGTCAAAACATCTGAAAAGCATTTCAAATCAGCTGAAATAAAAGGATTAAAACTGCTGATGAATCTATCATACGGTCTTTTAGGACGGATAGTGAACAGCTGAAGAACAAGTCTTCAGTTTTACAGATCCTTCAGTACTAAACACAAGTATTGAAAGGAGGAAAGTACTGAAGAGCACACCTTTAGTAGTTTCCACATCAGCAGTTGATCAATCCAAGATGAAGAATAAGTCATGTAAAATATGTGGTAAATTCAATCATCTTTCTGATGAATGTTGGTACAGAAAGGGTTCAAAACTCAACAGAGATAAGCTTATTAAAATCCAGATGGATGAAATGAAAAATGAGTTTGAGACCAAGTTTGTACCACAGTCATCCCAATGTGATAAACCTAAGCCTTCATCCAAATCCAAAAAGAAGGATAGGGTTTATCATGGAACAACTGATAGTGCTCCTCGTGACAACATCAGACTAAGTCTGTGAATTTCAAGGAGGAAATGGTGGGTCACAGGACTCATCAAAAACAAGTACTGATATGTCCCACGAGCTGAAAGCTTTAGCTACAAATCAGACACAACTTGTTATGATGGTTCAGCTTTGTTGGGAAGTTAACCAACTAGATGCACCTGTGATCAAACCACTGAAAAGGTATTCCAAGTCCAAATCCAAGGAATCCATTTCAGCACCATCTCCTTCATCAGCTGTTAATCATGAGAAACAAGTTATGGTTAAATCTGTTGATGAAAACAGACCGAAAACGAAAAGGTTTGGGTCTTAAAACCTAACTAGTTCTTTATGATAAATGCAGGGTTCTTCAGCATGCCAAGGAGCATCTGGTATGTAGATAGTGGAGGATCTATGCATATGACTGGGAGCAGTTCTCTTCTTAATGACTACTCTCAAGGAAAGAAGGGATTTATTTCATTTGGAAATGATGCTAAGGGTTACATCTTGGAAAGGATATATGTCTAATGGAGATATCAAATTTGATGATGTTAACCATGTGGAGAATCTTAAGTATAATCTACTGAGTGTCAGTTAGATGTTTGATAAAGGGCATGTTGCACTTTTCACAAGCCAAACTGTAGGATTCTGTCTTCCCATGTTCTAAGCTGATTGACAAGTATTGGATGAACATACTCTCCTGAAGGCCAACAGGATTGGAAGAGTATATGCCTTGGATTTGTCAAAGAAGATTGATTTGAAGGGTCATCCTTGCTTGTTCTCCAAAGCCTCTCCTCAGGAATTTAAACTGTGGCATAGAAGGCTGGGTCATGTTAATCTCAAAAACATGAATCAGCTGATCCACAATAGTTTAGTGAGAGGTCCACCAATAAAGGAGTTCCAATGTGATGAAACCTGCACTGCTTGTTTGAAAGGACAACATCACAAAGTCTCATTCCCTCCTATTGAAGAACCTAAGTCCACTGCCTCCTTGCAGTTACTGCACATGGATCTATTTGGTCCTGTGAGAGTGATGAGCATGGAAAGAAGAAATACTGTCTGGTAATTGTGGATGATTACTCCAGATTTGTATGGACTTTCTTCTTGCATTCAAAGGATGAGGTTGCTCCGATGATTATAAACTTTGTGTTGTATGTTGAGAAGCAGTATTCCCTATTAGTCAAGTGTATAAGAAGTGATAATGGAACTGAATTTAGAAACCATACACTTGATATTTTTATCTATCAAAGGGAATCAAGAGGTAGTTTAGCATCCCAAGGACTCTAGAACAAAATGGAGTAGTGGAGAGAAAGAATAGGACCCTAACTGAAGCTGCAAGGTCTATGTTGGCTGACTCTGGTTTGCCATTGAGTTTTTGGGCTGAAGCTGTCAATACAGCTTGCTATGTACAAAATAGAGTTCTAGTAAATCAGAGGTTGATGAAGACTCCATATGAAGTTCTACATATTTTGGCTCCTCTAATTTCATTTTTCAAAGCCTTTAGGTGTCCTGTTTCATTCTCAACACAAAGGATCAACTCCACAAATTTGATCCTAAGGTGGATGCAGGGTATTTTATAGGTTATTCATCCACATGCAAGGATTACAGAGTCTTCAACTGCAGAACAAAGATAGTTGAAGAAACCTTGCATGTGAAATTCAATGAATCTCCTAAGGATAAAATTCCACAAAACCCTGTGGAGTTGTTTGATTTGGACATACTGCAATATGTTCCTTATCAACCTCCAGCTGTTGCAGATCATGTGGATAAATCATCTTCTGCAAAAAGTCTTCCACCACCTAGTGTACTGAAGATGATGATGATATCAGTACTCACCTTTTCAAGTTTAGTGACCAACTGCCTGAGTCTGCTAAACTTGATGTTCCTGTAGCTTCAGTAGCTCCATCCACAACAAATGCTGATGATATTTCTGACTCATCTACATCATGTGAATTGCCATCTCATACTTGGTTTCAAGAATCTGGATCAACATCTGTTGCTGCTGAACCGGCTACAAACACATGCACTGATCTTATAGTGTACCAAGAGCTGAAGAATCACCCCATGTCTCAAATCATTGGTGATATCAATGCTGGTGTCTCAACCAGAAGTCAATTGTCCAACTTCTGCTTCTATGCTCTCTTCATCAGTCAGCTAGAGCCAAAGAACTATCATGTTGCTTTGAGAGACAATGGATGGGTTGAAGCCATGCAGCTTGAGCTACTTCAGTTCAAAAAGCAGCAAGTGTGGGAACTGGTTCCTCTACCCCCAGGTAAGTGTGCAATAGGCACTAAATGGTGTTTTAGGAATAAAACTGATGAAAATGGGCTTATTGTCAAGAACAAGGCTAGACTGGTTGTACAAGGGTTTTCACAAGAAGAAGGTATTGATTATGATGAAACCTTTGCCCCTGTGGCCAGACTAGGGCAATTAGATTGTTCTTAGCCTATGTTGCACTCCACAATCTTAAAGTTTTTCAAATGGATGTCAAAAGTTCCTTTTTATATGGTAAAATAAAAGAAGAGGTTTATGTGTGTCAACCACCAGGTTTTGAGGACAATAAACATCTGATTGGGTGTATAAACTTGATAAGGCTCTTTATGGGTTGAAGCAAGCTCTCTAGAGCTGGTATGAAACCCTTTCAAATTTTCTTCTTAAAAATAATTTCACTAGAGGCTCCATAGATAAAACTTTGTTTATTAAGAAAGTGGATCAGCATAAGCTACTTGTTCAAATTTATGTTGATGATATAATTTTTGCATCCTCTGATCCCCAGTTGTGTGATGTTTTACAAATTTAATGAAACAAAAGTTTGAAATGAGTGCAATGGGAGAATTACAGTTCTTTCTAGGCTTGCAAATCAAACAACAGGCTGATGGAACCTTCATTCATCAGTCAAAATATACAAAAGATCTTTTGAATAAGTTTGATTTACAAAATTGTAAGCCCTGTTCTACTCCCATGTGCAACACCACACAACTGGATGCAGATCAAAAGGTAAAGCTGTTGATAAACACTTTACAGATGTATGATTGGGTCCTTGATGTACTTAACAGCTTCTAGACCAGATATCATGTTTGCAACTTGTGTTTGTGCTAGATTTCAGGCTGCTCCTAAAGAGTCTCATTTGATTGCAGTCAAGAGGATCTTTAGATATATGCAAGGTACACAATCTCTAGGTCTTTGGTATTCCACTAGACACTCTTGCAAATTAGTTGCTTTTTTTGATAGTGACTATGCAGGGTGTAAGTTAACCAAAAAGTCAACTTCTGGTGGATGTCAATTCCTAGGCAACTGTTTGATTTCTTGCAGAGTAAGAAACAAACATCTGTTGCTACATCCGCTGCTGAAGCAGAGTACATTGCTGCTGCAAGTTGTACATCTCAGGTACTCTGGCTTCAGAACCAACTATTGGATTATGGCATTACAGAGACTAAGACTCCATTATTAATGGATAGTGCTTCAGCTCTATGCATATCAAGAATCCAGTCCAGCACTCTAGGACCAAACATATAGAGATCAAACACCATTTTATTAGGGATTGTTTTGAAAAGGTCTAATTGATCCAAAGTTTGTGCCTAGTGCTGATGAGCTTGCAGATATATTTACTAAGCCTTTGGATAGTTCAACTTTCCAAAACCTTGTGTTAAGGCTTGGTATGCTGCAGCTAGAATAAGTGATAACTACTGATGATCTCAGTAAACAAGTACTGATGATCATTAGTAAACATGTCACAAATATGTATTGATTCTGTTACAAACTACTAATGTAGTTATAACTACTGATGTCAGTAAAAAACAGATAAGTACTGATGTCCTATGAAACCACTGAAAACAGCTAAAAAGTCTGATGAGTAGTGTTGAGGACAGTACGAAACAGCTGCAAAGCTAAGAATTGACAAAAACTACTGATGAGAATTTTCTCTTCAGTCGTTTCCACAAACTATTGTTTCATCCTAAATAGCTGATGACAAAACCATGTCTTCAGTAGTTTCACAACTACTGATGACTAACACCAAGTCCTCAGTTGTTTCCTAACACCTGAAGACAAAACCAAGGTTTTCAGTAGTTTCACAACTACTAATGACTAAAACCAAGTCTTCAGTTGTTTTCAAACATTTGATAGTTAAAATCAAGTCTTCAGTTGTTTTCTTACAATTGCTGATAACACCAACACTTTCAGTCGTTTTCTTTTTTCAGCCTTTTCTTAACCTATAATACCTGCACTTATAGCCAAACGTTTCACTAGCCATTTTCAAACCTTTTCTCTCTCAACAATGGCGACCATGAAACTCAAACCCCGACATAACTGTGTTGCCTACCTTTCAAAATCGGCTTTCTGGAACAAGTTTGATACTGCCATCGATCTGATGGTGGATTCCCAATACCGAATAGCCTTTTCTGAATCCTACCATATACCCTGATTCCTTAACCCAATTCTGGACCAACGTCTCTGTAACAACTGGTGAGAATGATAGCCAAATCACTCTCCAGTCGTTGGTGAACCAGAAACAGGTGCTCATCACCCCCCGACATCATTCGAAAACCCTAAATTTGCATGATGGCACCTATACTAAAGAATACCCGAAAGGCACCACTGATATGTCTTTCATCAATAATGGGTATGCAGGCGACTTAAGTGTTACAACCATTCTTAAAAAGCACTTCCATGATGCCGAAAGACTTATCTTTCATATGATGAATGTCTGCCTGCTTCAAAGACATCTTCAGAAACCTGTGGCAAACAGATGGCTACTTTATCCTAGGTTTCTGATGGCCATAATTTTGAATCAATTAAAATATGATGGCCTTGTTGGTCTTGGGGTCCCTGCTCCAGCTGTTTTAGCTGAGGTATACTCCAGACATAACTCAGACCCTATTCTAAAAGGGGCTGCCCAGATGCTAAAACCCAAGCAGAGGGAACCCACAGCCTCCACTACCAGATCCAAAGTCCCCAACAAACCCAAATCCAAAAAGACCCAAAGGCTACTCAGGGAGATGAGTCCCCTGAGGATGCCCCTGTACCACCAATACAAGAAGCACATACTGGTTATACCCCCCAGTTATGTCCAAGACTCAACCTGCTGAAGCCGCACAGGTATCCTCTCAATAGCATCCTGTTGCAACCACAATTGGGGATCCCACATTACTGGAACCTATCTCAATTGAGAGGGTTACCATTGAAGAGCACCACTCACCCCGGGTGCAATCTGCTTCGGACCAATCTCCATATGCAACCGCCCCTTAAAGCCCAACACTGATAGTTGCTAAAGTGCTGAGTCAGTTGCATTCCTCACCCCCTCCCTAGAAACAATTACCACTTGGAATACCTCAACCATTAAGGGGAGGACCAAAAGCTTCTGATAACCAACAGCACAGGGGTACAATGTTCATCTCCAAGTGTAGAACGGAGGTTAGAACATCTGGTAAGGCTGCCACTTCTACTGATTCAGCAAACGGAGGTTAGAACATCTGGTAAGACCTCACCAGAGGCAACTGCCAATGAAGGACATAGTCCTGAGGTAGGAAGTACCCACTACCAAGAACAAGGGGCACATGCATCTACTGATCTACACTCAGAGCATGTTCATCCTGATTCAATCAGGAGGTCAGGTGATTAAGAAAATACTGATGATGACCTGGGCTTTTTCTATGATGTTTTAGCCCATAATACCATCCTAGAGAATGAGGTAAGCAGACTCAAAGAGCTGCTAGCCAAAATGTCTCAGGATCAAAGTCCATCTACCCCAATAACCACACAGATGGCACCTTCAATTGAAGGTTCACCAAACACTTCGCCTACACACCTAACTATGCCACCAGCCTCTGCCTTTGGCACCACCTCTCTGGGACAGCACCCCTCTGAGCAGATGGTTGCTATCTTTCAACACTCCTTACCTCCTATCACTCCATTCATTACTGATTGTCTATAAAGCTATAGATGAGAGGATCTCCTCAAATCTACAAACCCTCATTGATGATGTTGTTCACAAATCTCTTTCTGCCTTTCAATCCCCTGATCCCAATGCAACCAAAAAGGGGGAGACTACTAAGGCAGTGAAAGAAAAGAAAAGGAAAAAGTTGATGATGAGAAAGAACCTGAAAAAGAGAAGGAGGTGGAGAAAGAACTGATCTCAGAACAGCTGATCATATACAAGCGAAAGAAAAGTGCTGACTCAAAAGCTGATGAAGAAAAATCCTTAGAAGATCTTGTCAAAGATGCTGATGAAGCTCACAGCAGATCCATGGATAAAATATAGATCAGCTCTTTAGACATGGTCATGACACAGCCACATTAGATTCTGAGGTCAGAAGGCTGGAAATAGAAGAGATTCAAACAGATGGGCTGGTTATAGTGTGTTGGAAAGGGAAAGATTGGAGATAATGATCAATTCATTGCCAAATACCTTGGAAGATCATTGATAGAGATAAAGTCCTGGTCCAAAGACAGTATCTTGAAGATAACCATGAAAATCTGCTCTGCTGGAGGCTATAATAAAGGGTTGATCATCGAAGCACTGGATGAAGTAGTGCAGGGAAGAGAACTGAAATGGCAAAGCTCTCCAAAGCCAAACTCACCACCAAAATGCTAGATCAGTCTTCTCAACTCCCACTCAAACACAACCCTCATCTCTAAAATCTCCCAAATCTATCCCTAAACCAAAGCCACCCACAACTCAACCCACAAAACCAATCCCTTTACCCCAAAAACCACCTCAAACCTTACCAGTGACACCTAGAAGGAGGAGAAGGTGTTGAGGGTAGAAGAAGATGAAGAAGAGGATGATGATGAAGATTGTCTGCCAATCTCTGCTGTTCTCAACCTTAAAACACCTGAGCACAGAAGTCAACAAGTGATTACACCTGACTTGCAAATGCAAATGGTGAAGGTAAAGATTGAAGAAGCAGAACAACAGAAGCAGCACGATGAGCAGTTTCTCAAGATGGTTGACAAGGATTTCCCTCAGTCCTCATCCATTCAAGAAATGAAGAAACAAGCTCTGAGGCTGTACACTTTAGACATACTTTTCAACATCAAAGAGAAAGAGTGCGGATTTGGCCAGACCCCAGGGTAAGTTCTAGAATTCATAAGAAGAATATACCAAGTAGATATCATGGCCAAGTGAAGAAGACCTTGAATGCTGCAATTACGTTGGCCATGGTAGTCTCACCCTGGGAAATCATTGAAGAATTCAAGAGAGCTCACAACTCCAAGACAACCCCTCAATCTATTCTAGAACAAAATGATCAAGAAGGGGTTGTTATACACAAGACTTGAAGATCTTCAGAAGAGTGAACTCCAGTTGTTGCTTGAAGGCTCTCACCCTGATGAATTTGCTTACAGAGAGATAACAACTGTGGAGTTGAAGAATGGAAAGACAGTGAGATACCTGTCTGAGTATTATGGCCCAGAGTTTTTCTTCGAGGGAGAAGCAGAAGAACTCACCAGGAGGAACAAGTTGTTCTCCTTGAGGCCTATGCTAGTGAGTCTTACAGACTCATTAATGGGAATTAGGTTTCATGGTTGGGACAAGACTCTGTGTCCAGTTTTCCTAAGACAGAGTTCCCTTCCATACTTAGCCAATCAAAAGATTAAAAACCTTTTCCCGGCCTGTGCTTAACTGATTACCTCTGAAACTGATCAAGAGGGTGTTTTGCCAAGAATTAATGGGATCATCAATAAGTTTAGAGGTTTTGGCTGCATTGGTTCAGGGGGAGTTTGTTGGACCAAAAGAACCAATGAGCCTGATCAGAAAAACCTCTAAGTCCCACAGACATTGCAACTACTGAAGAAGATCACAACAGCTGAAGACATCAGCTGATTACAAGGTCTGAAGACAAAATCTGAAGACAAGATCTAAAGACTTCTACTGAAGACAAAGTCTGAAAGCAAAGACTGAAGACAAAGTATGAAAGAAAAGTACTGAAGACAAAGTCTGAAAGAAAAGTACTGAAGACAAAGTCTGAAGCTATTAACTGAAGACAAAGTCTGAAAATAAAAGTCTGAAGAACAAAGACTGAAGACCAAAGTGATCAGTAGTTGTCACAACAGCTGAAGTTATTAACTTCAGTAGTTGTGATGATTTCCTTTCAGTAGTTGTAATTTACTTTTCAGTAGTTATAGTTTCAGTAGTTTTATGTTTTTGTACTTAGCATTCTTTGAGATATAGTCAGTAGTTGAGAACATTTTCAGTAGTTTGCATAGTTTCAGTAGTTTGTATAATTCTATTAGATGTCACTATCAAGTGACATCAGCAGACGTCACATTCCCTATATAAGGAATGTTGACCTAGTTGTAATGTGTGACATTCAGCCACCACGAAAGCATATGAATGAAATATTCTTTTGCAGAATTCTCTCTCTATAACCGTTTACTTTTCATTGAATATCAATTGTGTTCTTGCGAATTGTCTAATTCATTGTTCAAATTCCGCTGCGATCTACTCTAATTAATCAAACTTAGATCTCTGATCCTAACTGTATACATGCTCGTTCACAAGAAAAGTCAATAATTTCAAGCTTCATTGGACAATCCAAGATGACAACAAATTCAATCAACATGTTTTTCTTTTTTATTTTCATCTCCAAAATATTTATCAAACTTATGTCTTATCATAGCAGTCATCTCCATAAACGTGTATATTTGATCCTTTTCATTTACCAAGCGGTCAAGGTTATCACCAACATCCATAACCACTAAAAATAATTGATTTGCTATAGCATATCTCAAACAAGAAATGTTTTCCATTTTTCGTTAATGATTCCTAGTAATTCAGCCATCTTAGTTCCATACACCGAATCAACTCGATCGTAATTTCACCCAAGTCATTTTGGTAACTTTTATACCTCCTATTGGTTTATGACTCCAAAAGGTTGCATACATCGAATCACATGTGCTTTTCCATCTAGTGGAAATATCAAGAGATAACAAAGCTTTGGGCTCTATATTTTTTTCAATAGCACAAGATTTATAATTTTGAAATCTAGGGGTTGATCCTCTAATATATCTAACCATGTTTCAAACACGGTTGATTGTTACATCGTGTTTTTAGTCCATCTTTGACAATTAAATTAATTATATGAGCTAAGCACCTTATATGAAGATACATATCCTCACAAAACAAATTAGGCAACCTAGTCCTCAACTGTGATATGGCAACATCGTTTGATGATGCATTATCCATTGTGTTTGTTATTACATGTTCTATCCCCCATTCGTGCAAGCACACTTCATAGCCCTTGCTATATCATCACCCGTGTGACTGAAGATTAACCTAAAATTAGGGAACCTTTTATGATATATCCAATCCTCGTTGATGAAGTGTGAGGTTTATACAATGTAATTATTCGTTGCTTTGACGTCCATGTATCAGTAGTTAAACAGACCTTTTGTTTACTTTTCATAAATAAGCTTTTAATTTTTCTTTTCTTCCAAATAATAATATTTAATGTCATGAGCAATTGTAAAATGCGAGGGAATATTAAATGCGGGATGGATCGCTTCCATAAATTTCTCAAATCCCTCATGTTCAACAAATACAAATGGAAGTTTATCTGTAACCATCATCTTAACTAAAGCTTTTCTACCTTTTTTGTATCAAACTTTCATAATTTTAAGATACCAATACCATTTTTTCCTCCCTCGCCCAAATCGTTTTTATTCAAATCAAAGTTTCTTGATCTTTAAGATTACTTGGGTTTTTGTCACATCTTTTAAGATGTCTACCCATTGAGTATGTACCATTTGTTGAACTTTCAGCACGTATTAACCTATCATAATAGTTGCATTTACCTTTTCTTTGTTGCTCATCTTTCTTGCTTGATATTTGTTGTGCATCCATATCCATCTAAAAAAGAATGAAAATATAAAAATATAACAAAATTGCATTCAATAACATACGAAAGTTATAATTAATTATAAAAAATATAATATCTATGAACATTAAAAAAAGATTCATATACAAAAGACTGGAACACATACTTATAATTATAAATAAAAACATCTTACCAATCATAAACAAGTAACATTAATTTGTTTTATAGATGTTTTAAACATACTCTTCAAATTACAAATCATAACACATTGACGTACAGATTGAAATACACAGACCAAGACATGAAGAGAACTTAATTGAATAAATATATTTCAACTACTCTCCAAAATCAAAATTCAAACACAGTACACGTATAATTCAACTACAATGCACAAAAGACTTATGTTCATAATTCAACTACAATGCACAAAAGACTTGTGCTCATAATTCAAGTACAATCCAAAAATTAAAAAAACAATAAATCCAAGCGCATGCTACATTGCTAGCATCGTCTTGGGTCACTTGATTGATTGGGAAAACTATTTACATGTGTTGTTACCAATGATCGAATGAGTATGATTTGCGTAGTCGTAGGAGCCGTGTTTTTTTGTATGACTGTTATCAGTGGAAGACGACGAAACGAAAGATACCTAGGTGGGATGATGATGAAGACGATGAAGATGATATGAAGACGATGGAGAAGGGTGGGCTACTTTAGGGTTTTGCAATGAAGACGAGGGAGAGGGTTTCCAATCGTAAATAATTATACTGTCCCGACCACGAATGGGTTGGTTCCTGTAAAGACAAGTCGGTTCTCGCATTTTATACTGTCCCGACCACGAATTGCTCACCCCTAAGAACATCCGGTGTTCCGATTTCGCAAATAATTATGACAATGATTGTACTATTTAAAGTTTGAATAATTAACCGTATAGTGATTTCTATGTTTTGTTGCAGATATATATTTCAATTTCAAAGCGAGTCGGATGTACATAAAGAATTTATTTTTTAAACGAATTATATCATACAAGCTTTAAAGACCACGTACCTCCAGCAAAAGCAAACGTGAGACGTGCATTGCATGCTATGTAACACACTTCTCTCTCACATACACACACACGCACACTGGCACGCACCCCTCCTAAATCGGTGTTATTTACCCCAAGAATTCGTCCAAGTTTTCCTCTAAAACTTGCTCGTCCTTCTCCATCTGAATCAACCGCAAAACAAACACCCCAAAACAAACACAACACAAAACGAAGCGAAACGAAACGAAACGAATTCCCTCATTCATTCCATTCCTTCGCCCATCTCAATGAAACGCCCCGTTCCTCCACTGACCACGGTCCGCGCAGATCCCCCTTCCTCGCCACGCTACCCGCCCCCGGTCACCACCCCCACCGCAGGCGCCCAACGCCGCATCGCCATCGCGGTCGACCTCAGCGACGAGAGCGCCTTCGCCGTCCAATGGGCCGTCCAGAACTACGTCCGCCCCGGAGACGCCGTCATCCTCCTCCACATCCAGCTCACCTCCATCCTCTACGGGGCCGACTGGGGCCACGCCATGGACGCCGAGCCCCCTTCCAAAGAAACACAGCAGAAACTCGAGGACGATTTCGACAACTTCACCACCGCCAAAGCCAACACTCTGTCGCAGCCGTTGGTGGAGGCCAACATCCCCTTCAAGATCCACATCGTCAAGGATCATGATCTCAAGGAGCGCCTTTGTTTGGAGGTCGAAAGGCTCGGCTTCAGCGTCATGATCATGGGTAGCAGAGGCTTTGGAGCCTCAAAGAGAAAGGGGAAGGGGAGGCTTGGCAGTGTTAGCGATTATTGTGTTCGTCATTGTGTCTGTCCTGTCGTCGTTGTTCGATATTCTGATGAGGATGTTGATGCCGACGATAGCGCGAAAAAGGCTGGGGCCGGGGACGAGGAGCCTGTGTTTCGCGATGCTAATGACCGTGATCCTAAAGGTACGTAACATACATGTATATACGTCTGATTATATGTGTTATATATAGGATACTAGTTACAGAAAAAATGTTATTCTTTCTATCAAGTGTTGCCCATTAATATTATTATTTTGCAGAACCATCTAGCAAGTAGCATATTGTCGCCAACAAGTAGACTCATGCAAGGGCCAAAAAAGGGCTTTCATGGAGTAATTGTTTACAATATATATGTTTCTCTTTGGTGTTAAGATAAGTTACAATTCTCTTTGGTGTTATATTTGTGATTTTTGACAAGTTCATATATGCCTTGATCGAGGCTATGTATTGGTTTTGATGGCCACATTTGAATCACAAATAAAATTATACATGATATGTATGATTTTTGACAAGTTCATATATGCCTTGATCGAGCTCACATGTTTGATTGTATCAAAGTATGTCACTTGATGCGATCCGAATATGAAACAATAAGATTTGTGTACAAAGTTATTGAGTAGTAAACAATATCATTTTACAACTTCCTGAAAAAACAAACAGTTCTAATCTGAATTGGGAAGCACAGCAGCGCACAACGCACGAACATCCATCAACCAAGATTTAGTATCGGTGACGACAGTCAAGATCAGACAGTGTTGTTTCTACATAAATATAGAGGAAGTTGAGAAGGCATCTTAGTTATTAAAAAATAAACAAGATTTCTAGGCCGACCATCGTATTTCATAATTTGTGTCCCAACTTAGTTGGATTTTCTAGTTCGATTAACTATACACTCACTTGGAGCCCTTGATGATACGGTGGACTGCGTAGACGACCACTGACTCGAAGATGCTCATCGATTGGGAAAGTAGCTTAAAGAAGTTTCAAAGAACTTGGAATATCTATTGGGCAGTTGGGACAAGATTGATAAGGCGAACATCTTATTCTTGCTAGTAGACACCCAATTATTAGTTAGATTTCTAATCTTTTGATGATCTTTTTGCAATTTAACCAACCCATAAGCGTCTTGCATGTTATGAATCGACTAATTTTACACTGCACTATATTGAATCGTAAGATTGCAAGAACAGGAAGTATACAAACTTTGGAAGGAAACAAAACAAATGCCGATTACATTCATTTGATACCTTACATACATATATATACATGTGATTGAGTCGGTTATTATTAACCGCCAAACTCAACTGTCATACGACCGTTACCAAGCGGGTAACTCGGTTTTATCTAAACCCGACCCAACTAGACATACTTATACTACACATAATACTAATATACTAAATATGTACAATACCATTTACATAAATGAACTTAATGACAAGATTAACTTCCAACATTGCACTCACTTTGGATTAAACATCCTAACATGTAATTGAATCTCTTCTTCCAACCTAGAAATAAAACAAATTAAGGCATGTTAAGGTTATTGTGTTAGTTTGCTAACTGTGACATCAAAAGATCATAATACTATTTAGCACTAACAGTTTCTTCTAGGTACAGTAGTTCCAACAGTGAATCATCATAAAGATCACCAAATCTTACCTCCAAACCACTTGTGAGGTCACTCTAACTAGGTGGTATGTCATTGTTCTATTTTATACAACTATACAGACAAATTGTCTCCACTCAATTTAGGACTTCAATTCTAGTTAATCAAGAAGAATTTTAATAGTTAGATCCCTCTCCTAAATTGGCATCACCATCTCCCCCTTTGTGATCGATCATAGAGACTATGGAGAGAATTAGCTAAATACTTGATTGCCTCCTTCATGGCTCAATAATCTTTGTAAATGATCTTTCTTGTTACTTTCACATTATCAGTTGAGTGGTAACACTCCCTTAATTAATTGTTTAAAGAAGTTGTAAATTATATTTTCTCACCAACTCTTTATTATCCAACACCAGCTCAATTCCATTTCCTCGTCATTTTTCTATTAACCTTCAAGTAGAGCTCCAAGATGGAGGTTTAACACCAATTATACAATCTCTAATGTATTGCCATATCAAAATGGGAGTTTAGGTGATTGAAATTGAAATGTAATGATTAAACATTTATTACCCACAGAGAAGCAAGAAGAAGAAAGATGTTAAGAAAATGCTACGAACTTATTATTAATTTTACACGTACACTTTATATAAGTTACAACTATATGTATTTATACATCAAATTTGCTACTAATAAACTTGAACTTTCTTTTAATTGATTAATTGTCCTAGCAGACTTCCAACTCCACACCTCATTAAGCTCAATCAGCTCAGCCGCCCTTACTTCGCATCATAGGTATGGAATAATCAGTCGAAATCAAAATCAGTTTGAGTTAGTATGTGTTGACAAAACATCCATACCCAGACCAAAGAAGACTTTAAACTAACCAGGTATAAGCAACCACACCTTCGGTTTCTCTATATCTGCTAGAAGTCGGTATTTATTCGTTCTAGTTATGTACTCATGCTAAACTCTACCACGGGGTGTTTGGGATTGCTTTTTTCTAAGTTACTTTTAAAAAGTAATTTTTAAGAAGTAACTCTATTTAACTTCTCAAAATAAACTTTTTAACTTTTTAAAATCAAATTTTCAACCATTTACCCAAACATATTTATTGACTTATTAACATTTTAAAAGTAAATAAGTTAAAAGTTTGTTAAAAAGTTGATTCGCCAAACATGATCGGTGTCTCGTTGTTAATGGTTGAGTTGATTATGTAATGGGACAATGGAAATTCCATGGAATAAGATGAACGACGGTGAAGTCCTTTACTCATAAAGAGTTGTCTTTCCATTTCTTAAAATATAGATTACCTTTCAATTTTTTCTTCTCCCATTTGGTGCAACACCCTAAGTTATTATTGAAGTGGATATGAAATAAAATAAGAAGAATTTGTTTTACGAAGAATGTGATTCTAAAATGAGTTAGGGACTAAAATTGAGCAATTTCCTAAAGTTTGGCTATAATTTTGAAGATCTCCCCCAATGAATTAAAGAGGGAGACTCAAGAAAAAGTGAAAAAAAAATACAAGAATGTCTTATACTTTTTTTCATAGATTTAAGCTAGATTTAGGTGTGCATATTGTTTATGTTGCATCTAAATGAATAAAGTTAGTAACTTTATGTGTGCATGGTTGTAGATATAGAGATTCATCTTTTCGGTTTTAGGGTTTGTTCGAGAGCTATGCAACTATGCATGCATGAGTTCTATATCCTTGTTTTTACCATTTTACTAACTTTGGGGATAATATGAATAATAGGGGAGGGTTCAAATGTTAATCATCTATTATTGCGATAACCGTGTTAACTTTTCAAAGTCAATTAAAATCATTATTTTTATTGAACTAATATCATTACGTATATACAAAAATAAGTTATTTTTATGTATATGTGTAAAATCATAAATATAAATAAATTTACAGTAGTGTAAATAAGTTTACATCTGTAAATATTTACGAGATGTAAGTATGGCTTACACTAGTTTAGATTTTTTTACACTTACAAATTTACAAATATACATAAAGTAACATATTTTTATATATGTGTAATGATGTTATTCCAACAAAAATTTTAATTTATCTTAAAAAGTTAACACTATTATTGCAATAAAAGAGGATTAACATTTGAACCCTCCTGTTAGCATAATATGTTGTTTCTTTACAAGTTTCTTTACAAAACTACGATTTCGTATGAAAAGAGATAACATATTAATGCTTGTATGTGAAGTTTTAGTATGATAAGTGTGAAAAGTTTAACTACTCACCACACTATGAGGTACTGCTAAAAGCATCATTGTTCACCACATCAAGGTCAAAGCATTGTTGTTTACCATATCACTGTTCAAAGCAACAGTGTTCACCGCATTGCTCTTCAAAGCATTACTATGCAAAGCATCAGCCTATACTTAGCAAGTTTTAAGATGTTAGTCACCCGCATTGGGTATTATTCATGACATTGGGTATTATTCACGAAATTGAGTATTAGTGATCACCACATCTACTTGTACTTAGCCATATATAAATATGTTGGCAACCCACAACTGTTTAAGTCATCCATATCCGATTTAACCGGTTGCATCAAATTATTACTACCCGTATTAGTGGACACTTAAGATATTTCAACCAAGGTGTCAAAACTAAGTTTTAACTACGGTTGACTATTATTAATGTTGTCACACCCCTACCTTGATGGCGGAAACGTCGACATGTGAGAGTTAAGATCGTTCATAGCCACATAACGCTATTATTAGATCCAAATATATTAATCATAAGTTTTAATTGCAATGTTACAAGCATAAGTCTCAAACAAAGATAACATCATGTATAAAAGTTAAATGTGACAAGTTCATCTATTTATTTCTCTAGGTCCAATCCTAGATGTGATAAGCTTTAAAAAGTAGTAATCATACTTGAGCATTTCCTGAAACATGTTAAAAATAAAAGGTCAACAATAATGTTGGAGAGATTTCCATAGTTTTCAATACATAAGTATATAAAACATGGCAATTCATGTTGTAAGTTAGAGAACAGAGTAACTAGGGATGTAAGACAGAATGCACAACCAAACCTTCACAGATTTTTACAAGTCTCAAACATTTACAAGTATATACGATTAGCTAAGTGTACTTGGATTAACTAAGCATGCTTGTCGGGCCCATATATCTATGACGTCGTCAGGCTAGCAATAGTTAATCATTGTATATATAATCAACATTACATGGTAGCTACGAAGATCAACTAACCATAACATACAAATGAATTGCAATAAGTTTACAAGAATCAAATGTTTTACAAGTGCAATGGTTATAACGTAACATGTTTCACCCTAAAGTGTGAAAATATGAAAAAGGAGTATAGAAATACTCACATGATCAATAAGTATATAATTAAAGATTTAATAGAATAATAAACGTCATTTCAACGTAGTCCTTCACAATGCACCTAAAATGTATATGTATAATTACAAAATTTTAGTTAAGTAATAAGTTTTATGGATTAACGAAGACTAGAGTTCAATGTGGTATTAGGGATTATCAAATAATTATGTTTTAACAAATGGAACCAGTTATGTTTTCTTGGGATCAATATATTTATATTTTATATAAAAACATGAAATAAGAAGAACATTTATAATAATTGTAAGATTTATAAAGTTTAAATAAGGTTGTATGAAATAAGCATGATTTAAACAAAAATTTAAAGGCAAATGTTTGAAATAATAATATATGTAAATTAAGCTAGTAATTACAATCTAAGTTTTTTATAAGAATAACCTAACTATAACATTAACTTCTAAATATGAAATAAGAATACAAAGGTATTTTATTTATTATTATTACTATTATTCTTATAAATAAATTATAGAAAATAATCAAGTGATTTTAAAATGAACAAGGTTTATATATAAAAAAATGATTTTGTATGATTTTTTAGAAATTTTTAATATTTATTTTGGAGGCCAAAAAGGCCTAAAAATATATGAGGCTCCTCAGGTTCGAACCGAGACCTCCTATATGTGAGGGTGAGTGGGTAACCAGTAAACCAAAGCTGTGGCCGTGGTTTATATTGGTTCCCAAATCTTAAAAACAACAAATGCAAACCTGCAGGACCGTTGAAGGGGTCAGTTACAATACAACAACACAAAGAGGAGATTAACTAAAACTTAAAGAAAATGTAAACTAGATTAACCAAGAGAAGACACTAAGAACACAAGTAATATAAGAGACAGAACACAAAGAACACAAGCATATAGTTTTCAAGAATACAGTATATTGCTTTCTCTGTGTTCTATTACAAGTGTTACAAAGCATATATGAAAGATACAAGAACATGAGATACTTATACTACATCCTACAGCCGGCTATACTTTGAAAGCCAGCTGGATACAATTGACAAGACACAAAAAAAATCAATTGTAGAGTCAAAAGGTAGATTACCTTTTGACTTGTGACTATGACATGCCATAGCTCACATCCTTATCTATAACGAAAAGGAAAAAGTACATGAAGTAGAAAGTTACAGACCCAAGACCTCAATGTACAGTTACCAAAAGCATGGACCTTTTCACCAACTCATGTAAGTTAGTGACCTTACAGAGGTACAGTGGAGAGGTGTCCAGCTTTATGGAAAAGTACATCAGATAAAACATGTATTAAAAGTCTTCGGAAGAAATCTGTCTTCATGAGTTGAAGCTTCGGAAGACTTTGTCTCTGAGGCTTCGGAAGACTTCATTTTTGGCTTCGGAAGATATTGGTCTTGGCTTCGGAAGATTTTACACTTGGAGTATTTTCAGTTGCATGTGTAAAACTTCCTAAGCATTCTTCTTCAATGCACTTGTGTAGCATGCAGGATAGACATTGGATGTTTAGGTTGCATCATCCTCTTCATTAATCTCTACAAACTCCCCCTATGCTGATGCTATCAAAACACTCAGTAGACTTGAGATGTCAACAGTCCTTATTAGGATGATCACCAATCCTTTCTTCATAAGGTGATCAGGATCCTTCAGACTATCAAAGTGTCTTGTCATAACAAAGAGGTCATGCAGAGGTAACTGAAACATATCTTGGCATGTGTAAATGTCTTCAGTGCCTTGATCTCTAATGGCATGCCATCTTTCTGGGTTTGTAGTGTATGTCCAAGATAAGATGGGTCTTCTTGATGCTAGAGAAGCTGTTTGAATTGGAGTTGATGTAGCATCCTCTAGCTTCACAACCTCAAGATGTTTTGACTCATCCAGGGGTTTAGAAGAGGAACTTTCTCCCCCCAGCCTCCTTTTCCTCTCTTTCTCCTCCTCCTCAATCTCCTCAGATGTCATCTTTCTTTTCCTTTTGTCACTCACAGACCTTTGTGACTCAGGGTGGAGAGAGCTTTGGCCTTCATTGCTTGTTGCAGCATCTAAGCTCTGGCCAGAGAGAGGTTAAGAAGCACCTTCACCAGCAGGTGTCTCAATAGGAATGAGGATCTCTGCAGCAGTTGATGATGATGAGACAAGGGTCTCAGGTTCTTCCACTGGGCCTTTAGTCAAGGTTTCCCCTATGAAACTAATCTTAGGGTCTACCTCAACATCCAGTTGACCGATGGCATTGCCTGATTGCCTAAGTCTCTTTCTTAAGCTGAACTCTATAATGATCTTGTCTTGGATTCTTTGAGCCAGTCTGTCAGCTTGTCTTGATTTGCTTGGGTTGACAAGTGGCATGTTGACTAAATCCAGACCTTCATAGTAGTTCAAAGTCTGAAAATTGAAGACTTCTTGCTGTCCTTGAACTCTTATGATGATTAGGGCTTTCCTGATGTTGTCATACCTCCACCCAATGATATGATTAGAAGATGGTGAAGATGACATAGCCCTTGGTATCCTATCCTCAAACAGACTCTGTATGAAGGATTCTGTGTAGTCCACATCAATGTGAACTTGAGGGGGTTGCTGAGAATGCACAATTGCAAGTGAGGATGGTGAGTCCTCAATGTCCACTCTCTCTGAAGAACTCCCAGATTCTGTGGCTGTAATAACTTTCTCCCCCTTTTTGGTAGCATCACCCATTTGCATAGGTGAGCTGAAAGATAGGTCAATCACAGCCACAGGTTCTTGTGTTCCTGGTTGAGCACTTCTTAAGGGTCTCCCAACTAGTTTTTCCTTAAGATATGAAATCTCAAGTTGTTGATCATTGATCCTGTTATGTAAGGTAGTCACCTGAGATTCAAGGTGACTGACCTTTGAGACTAAATAGGTGCATGTTTTAGTCAGTTTGTGCACCTTTAGTCTTAGATTCCCCTCATCTTCATGACAAGACTCATTGAGGATGAGATGATTGGACCAAAGTCCTGTCTCTCACCACCAGCTTCAGGTTCTTGGCTGCTGGTTTTCCTCTTCTCACTGGCAATCTCAGTTGAGATTTCAGTGGGCTGAGTTGCCATGGTTGAGGTCTTAATGATGTAATCACTTTCAAAAGTGAGAGCCTCTTCCATATGGACATCCTGAACAGGTTCAAAAGTGTCCACCTTAGTTGTAGGTGACTGATGTAGGATAGATATAGGAGACTCAGGAGCATTCATCTCTCTTTGAGTAGGGGTAAAGAAGAGAGACTCATTATACTCATTGAAACCAAGATCTTCATCAGTATAGAAGTCAAGGTGGGGAATTAGTTGGTTGAGATCTATAGGCTGGGGATGGTAACTTTCCCCTGAAGGTTGATCACTTGAGTGTTGAGACTCAGAGTGATGGCTTAAGGCAGTAGGGCTAATGAGCTCATCAGGCTGAGCATTAAGAACCTCAGCATTGATTCTTGAAGAGATGGGAGTGGTGTGCTCCTCAGGAGAAGTGGGAGCTCTAGTGTCTACTTCTTCATGTATGGGTGAGTATATGGGGGCCTCCATAGACTGAATAGTCTGAGCAGGGGTTTGTTTGGATTTTCTTTGGTAGGTGATGGTGATTTGAGGCTGTGTGGGTGGTTGGGAGGTAGCAGGTGTGGGCTCAACACTAGCTTGTGCTACTAGGTTGTCACCTTGAGCAATGAGCTCTAACATTTTTGGGACAAGGGCTGTTTCTATCCCAGAGAAGCCAACAGTGGGCTTTCTCAGTATTTTAAAGATGTCGGGCTTCATC
This sequence comes from Flaveria trinervia, assembly GCA_025506515.1. Classification (NCBI taxonomy): domain Eukaryota; kingdom Viridiplantae; phylum Streptophyta; class Magnoliopsida; order Asterales; family Asteraceae; genus Flaveria; species Flaveria trinervia. The sequence continues at coordinate 54,854 of JACCIX010000805.1, forward strand.
AGTCCCAATTTAAGAATGTTACCTGTTTCCCTCAAATGTGAGCCCAGTTCACAGTTAAGAATGTACTTGACATATCTAGGAAACATGTAATACTCTAAGGAGTCTAAATTAGCAAGTAAATTTATATAAACAAATTGAGAATACCTGAATTTGACCCCCTGAATCATTCCATGGATTATGAAGGAGAGATCCTCAGGAATCTGGTCCATCCACCATGCTTGTTTGATAAGCTGTGGATGACCACATGGAGCAGGAATCTCTATTGGGATGAGACCTTCCCTTTCCTAAAGGTCTTTACAGAGAAATCTCCCTCATATCCCATCTGCTTAAAGGAATGATTGACAGCTTCCATTGGGAAGAACACCTCATCTTCTTCATCATCCAGCTGAAGAGGCATGTTGATGATGGCCGGAGTGATGAAGACTGTTCTCCCCTGCACTGTGGCAGACAATGCCTTCTCCCCTACACTATGGAAGACAGTGCCTTCTCCCCATCCATAACAACCTCTTGGCAGGTTTTCCAGAATTCTAGAAAATGATCCTCATAGAGTGGTGGATCAATGGTTAGGGAGGTGAAGTAGTTAGACATAGCTAAGAAACAACAAACCTCTGAGAAATGAGGATCTTTCTCAGAGCTTAACAAAGCAGCCTAATTATGTTGTTTGTGTAGCTACATGGTAAAGTTGGGATCATTTCTGTGAGCAAGGTTGGCCATTTTGAGGTAGCTTAGAGATGAAGAAAGAAGGAAGAAAGAAATTTCAGAGAGAAATATAGGTTTTTAGGTTTGGAGGAAGAACAAATGATAGAAAGAGGGGGAAACCGTTGGGTTTATGTGTGAGAGGGATTTCAGATAAAGTTTAATGAAAGAGGATAAACTTTGAAATCCGGATGTTGGTCCCACCTCTGAAAAAGTAGTTTACTTTTGCTCTAAAAGAAGTTTTCTTGGAAGTCAAAAAGCTTCCGAAACTAAAATAACTTCGGAAGAATTTCCTGAGAGTTTTGAGAATTTTGCTTCGGAAGAGAAATTAAAACTTGAATGTTTTGTATATAAGAAAACTAAGCTTCCGAGAGTTAATTTTGCTTCAGAAGTAAATGGTCCTTGAAAATAAGTAAGTGTCTGAGACAAGTATTTAAGCTTCGAAGATAAATCTGAAAGCTCTTCCGAAGGTAAATTTCTTATACAGTTATTTATTTTGAAGGCATGATTTGCTTCTGAAGTTAAAAGCATAACTTCTGAAGTATCAGAAATGTTAAAAAAATCTAAGGAAAGTCTTCAAAAAGAAATTTTCATCCAAAGAAAACATGAGCTTATGAAAGTGATGAACTAGACAACTTAGGACACACATATTTTAAGAAATAATAAGAACTAGTTTTAAGAAAAGCTTACTCAAAGTTTATCATCCTAATAGCTGATATTAGATATTTAAATCTCTGTTCATCAAAAGCCTTTGTAAACAAATCAGCATATTGTTCATCTGTGTGAACTTTGACTAGTTTAATTAATCCCTTTTCATAGTTATCTCTTATTAAATGATACCAGATATTGATGTGCTTTGTCCTTGAGTGTTGCACAGGATTCTCTGTGATTGAGATAGAACTGTTGTTGTCTATGTTAATGGGAGTCTCCTTGAAGTTTAACCTATATTCCAGCATCTGATTCTAAATCCAAAGTACTTGAGCACAACAGCTAGCAGCAGCAATGTATTCAGCTTCAGTAGTTGATGCAGAGACACAGGATTGTTTCTTGCATTGCCATGAGACAACCCTTCCACCAAGGAATTGACATCCCCCAGATGTAGACTTTGCAGTCATGTTGCAGCCACCATAATCACTATCTGTATAAGCATACAGATTGATGTCAGGATTCTTGGGGTACCATAAACCAAGTGTTGAAGCACCTTTGAGGTATCTTAGAATCCTCTTGACAGTGATGAGGTGAGACATCTTAGGGTTGGCTTGATATCTTGCACAGATGCATGTAGCAAACATAATATCAGACCTGCTAGCAGTAAGATACATAAGAACCCAATCATAGCCCTATATAAGTGCTCATCTACACACTCCCCATCTAGATCAGGTCCAAAGGAGTGGTTTCTGGCTATGGGTGTCTTAGCAATCTTACAGTCAGTCATGTTGAACCTCTTGAGTATGTCTTGAACATACTTTGACTGACTTATGAAGATGTCATCTTCAACTTGCTTCACTTGAATTCCCAGAAAGAAATTGAGTTCCCCCATGGCACTCATTTCAAATCTGTCTTTCATCAGCTTCTCATAGTCTTTACAGAGCTTTGGATTAGGTGATCCAAAGATGATGTCATCCACATACACTTTGACTAGCAATATGTCATTTCCCTGTCTTTTGATGAAGAGAGTTCCATCTATAGTACCTCTCCTGTATCCATGTTTACAAAGATACTTAGACAGTGTCTCATACCATTTCCTTGGTGCCTGATGTAGCCCATAGAGAGCTTTGTCAAGCTTGTAGACATAACCAGGATGATCAGGATCTACAAAACCAGGTGGCTGTTTGACATATACCTCTTCATCTATCACTCCATATAAAAAGGCACACTTCACATCAAGCTGAAAAACCTTGAAGTTCTTGGATGCAGCAAATGCCAGGAATATCCTAACAGCTTCTAATCTTGCCACTGGAGCAAAGACATCAGTGTAGTCAATCCCTTCTTCTTGTGTGTATCCTTGAACAACCAGTCTAGCTTTGTTCTTGATGATGATGCCTCTATCATCTTTCTTATTCCTAAACACCCATTTGGTTCCAATGGTAGTCTTCCTAGAAGGAAGAGGACAAGGGTTCCAAACTTTCTGCCTTTTGAATTGAAGCAACTCTTGTTGTATAGCTTCAACCCAACTTCCATCCTTTAGAGCCTTATCAACTTTCTTTGGCTCTATCTGGGATAAGAAACAAGAGTGAAGACAAACATTTGCTTCATGGGTTTGTCCTCTTGTCCTTACCCCTGTGACAACATCTCCAATGATGTTGGTGGTAGGGTGAGACTTGTGGATCCTAAGCTGAGGGATCATAGCAAGTTGCTGAGAGGGATCTAAATTAGAGAAATTTAAATCTGGCATGGATGTTTCTCCCACCACATCAGCACACTTTTCAAGAGAGACTTGATCCAAGCAGTGTGTGACATCATTGATGTTCTCATCTATGGTGTGGTTAGTGGCATCAAGAAATTCTTGGTCACTATCACCACCACCATTGTTTTCTTCCATAATTGAGGTGTTCTTATCTTGTTGTGGAGCCTCTGAGCTGGAATTTGAACACCCCGCAGATGTATCAGCTGAGTTTATCATTGTAGTGCTGATAGAAACCTCATTAGCAGAAGTAGTTCCAATTGGAGCTGAAGATGTATGACTTGAAGGTCTTCTTAGCTCAAATCTTGGATCAGGATCACCTGTATTTAAATTTTCTACAGATCCTGAAACATTCTCACAATATTTGTTAAAATAGTTGGTAACTAAGTCAAGATCAAATAACCAATCCGGACCAGAACCAGCAACATAGGGTGTGTGTTCATTGAAAGTCATATGGCTGACTCCTCAACAACTCTAGTTCTGAGATTGTACACTCTGTAAGCCTTAGCTTGAGAAGAGTATCCAATAAAGTTTCCATCATCTGATTTCTTAGCAAACTTGGCAATTTGATCTTTGGTATTCAAGATGGTGCAAGGACATCCAAATGAGCTGAGAAAACCAATGAAAGGTTTCCTCTTGTGCCAAAGTTCATAAGGAGTCTTGCCATGAGTCTTAACTACTAAAACTCTGTTCTGCACATAGCAGGCAGTGTTGGTTGCCTCTGCCTAGAAGGTGATAGGCAGCTTAGAGTCAGACAACATGGTTCTTTCAGCTTCAATCAGTGTCCTGTTTCTCCTCTCAGTAACACCATTCTGCTGAGGAGTCCTGGGAGCACTGAATTGTCTTGTAATACCCTTTTCATCATAGAATGTATCAAGGATTTGGTTCTTAAATTTAGTTCCTTGATCATATCTTATGATCTTGACCTTGTGATCAGATTAATTCTCAATCTTTAAGATGAAATTCTTCAGAATCTCAGGAGTCTCATCCTTAGTTCTAAGGAAGAAGACCCAAGTGAATCTTGTAAAGTCATCTATGATCACTAAATAGTAAGAGGTCCTTCCTAAACTCATTACATTGGCGGGGCCAAAGAGATCCATATGTAACAAGTGTAGGGGTGTAGTGATGGAGTTTCTTTCCTTAGGCTTGTGAGAAACCTTATGTTGCTTCCCTTTCAGGCATGCAACACAGTGGTCATCACTTGTAAACTCTTTCTTTGGCATTCCAGTTACCAAATCATGCTTAATTAATTTATTCATGTTTTTAAAGTTTACATGGCACATTCTTTTATGCCATAGGAAAGACTCATCACTATTTTCTTTAGACAGAAAGCATGAAACTTCTCCAGAGGGAGATGTTTCTTGCAAGTCCATCTTGTACATGTTTCCTTTCCTAGGGGCTCTAAGTAGGATATGCTTATGAGGAATGACCACACCAGGCTTAAGAACAATGCAGTGACGCTCAGTAAAGAGCATGTTATGACTCTGATCACAAAATTGAGATACACTCAGAAGATTGTATCCAAGCTCCTTGAAAAAGTTTACCTTTTCTCTGCTGAGCTTACCATTTATGACCTTGCCCTTTCCGGAAATGTAACCACCTTCATCTCCTCCAAAAGCAACTGGTTATCCATCAATCCTTTCAAAGTTATGGAGTAGTGACCTATTGCTTGTCATGTGCCTGGAACAGCCACTGTCTATGATCTAGATATTTATGTTTGTCTTTAGCTGTCCCTGCACAAAGAAAATGATTAGTTACATTTGGAAACCCAAGCCTTGCTTGTCTTGGGCTCATTTATAGAAGGTAATTCAACAGTAATAGATCCTATGGTTGTACTAAGAGGATCTTGAGCTGTTGTTGATAGAAAAATATCAGTCACTTGGTCTTTCTTAGACATCCACACCACCTTTGGAGTCTTGGACTTGACCTTAAAAACATCGGAAGCCTTTGGAACTTCGAAAGTTTTAATGACTAATTCTTCGGAAGATTCTGCAGACACTGCAACCGACTTTAGTGCTTCGGAAGAACTCCTTTCTTCCGAGACCAACTTCTCTTCCAAAGGTAATTTTCCACTTGCCTTCTTCTTAGATTTGGAGCTTTCAAGGGAAATAGATTTTCCTACCGAAGCTTGAATCTTCTTGAGACCCTTGGAAGTCTTTGTTTTGGTCATATGGACAGTACCTTTAGGATTGTATGGACAATCCTTAGCAATGTGAGTGGTACTGTCACACATAACATAATTCATATTCTTCTTCACAAGAGCCTTTTCTTGAGAACAAGACAGTCTTTGGTCACATCCCTTCTCCACCTTCATCTTTGCAGATGCTGAGATAGTCCTCTTGGGCTGAGAACTATGCTTGGAGTTTGATGGTCCAGGTTGTGCAGCAGTGGTACACAACACATCAGTCTTCTTCTTGTTACTGAGATGAGTTGAACAAGAACCAGAACTCTTAGCAAAAGAGTTTTGGTTGATGTCTTCAGTCCCTACCACTTTAAACCCTGTAGAGATGAAAACTTGTTTCTGCTTAGAGTCAAAAGTAGCATTGATCTCTAGAGCCTTCCTTGCCTTTCTTTTGCTCTTTCTTCTTCTCCTAAGAAGAATAGTGACCCTTCTTGGAATCCTCCTCTTCACTCTTCTCAGAGGAATTCTTCATTATCTCTTCTTCATCCTCTTCACTCATAGGATCTATGAGAGGAAGCTCATCTTCACAAGTTCCACACCTAGGAGATCTTACAAACGAGATTGTGTGTGGAGGAGCTATCTCATTTGATCCCAGTCCCTGTCTGTTTTGATAGCACACTTTGTTGTGCAGGGATGAGGATATCATGTTCTTGAAGGTCTCTTCTTCAAGAACACTCTTTTCTGCCCTAGCTTTGCTGATCACAAGCTCAACCTGGCACTCAGTTAACTTGGTTATGAGATCTTTGATTTTGAGTCCTAAAATATGTGTGTTCATGTTTTAGAACTGAAATGGTTTTCTCTAGGTCCTCTATCTTTAGTTTATAATCTTTTTCAGACTTTCTAAAATCAGATTTTAAAATGTTTAAGACTCAAGGTCAGATCTCATTTCCAAGTTATAGGACCTGTATCTATTAACTTTAGGAATACATTCAGGAGTACAGAGATGTTCCAATACCTTGGCTTCATCATGATCTACCATTAGTGCTTGGTTAGGAGAAGCATCTTCCACCTGAAAGCTCCAGTAAAAGCCTCCTTCTTCAACAGCAACAACAGCCTGCTGCTTTGACTTCTCATTCTAGAGAGCTTTGACAGTGTAGTTTCATCTGGACTGTGTTTGGCCACCATTTTCTCTAGGTGCCTTACACTCTCTAGCAAAGTGGCCCATCAAGTTACAGTTGTAACACTTGACTTTGCCTTTGTCCAGGCCAAACTTTCCACTGGTTGCATTGCTTGGAAACTTCCTTCCAGTCCTCTTGTAGAACTTCTTGGCTCTGTGAGTGAGAAGAGCCATCTGCTGGACTATTTCCATGTATTCTAGATCATCTGGATGAATACAGTCCAGGTCTTCAAGAGTGAAAAGAGAGTTGCCAACTTTCATCAGAAGACACAAAAGCTTGAGAAGAGCTTGTCTCTTGGAATGGGCTTCCTTGAGTGTAGTTCTCCCTTGGTGTCTCTGGGAAGGTGATGAAAGGACCCTTTGGTGAATGTCAGGGTAGCATAAGAGATGATGTTTGGGTTCTATGCTATCCTTTTCAACCACATGTAGGGCTGAACCCATTTGATTGTTGGAGTTGCCAGATGAACCTTGCATGTTCATCTCCATCTGGTAGCCACTGAGAATCCCATATAACTCTGTCAAAGTAAGAGTTTTGAGATTTTCAGTTCTCTTGATCACCACACAGTAGTGTGTCCATTGCCTAAGAAGTGAGGACATGAGCTTCCTTACAATGTCTCTATTCTCAAGAGAAACTCCTCCATCCACTAGGGTATCCACAATCTCAACATACCTGAAGTACTGCTGAGTCATGGTTTCACCTGTTTTGAAGGTGAAGTTTTCAAACTGCTGCTTCAGGAGATCCTTCTTGTTCTCCTTGGCTTCAGAGGAACCCTCATACATCAGTTTCAGTGCATCCCACAGTTGCTTGGCTATTTTTCACTTCTTGAAACCTCTATATACAAAGTTTGGAAGGGCAATTTGAAGAGCTATCATGGCTTTTCTATCAATCTCTACTCTCTTCCTATCTTCATCAGAGTAGTTAGCCACATCTTTTGGGATCATACCAACACCAGTAGCAGAAGGGTGCTGGGTATGAAAGGTCCATTCTCAATAGACTCCCACATTCTTGAATCAAGAGACCTGATGAAACCTTCCATTCTCAAACACCAGGTGTCAAACTCATCAAGAGTGATTAGTGGGGACTTGTTCATGGTTCTAGTTTCCATATCGGTTTTGGAACTGGTTGCCATTTGAAAATTTTAGTATTTGTGTGTGTGAGGGATCTTAAGATGGTGAGATCTTATCTCAGGAGCCTGAAAGCTCTAATACCAAATGCAAGACCGTTGAAGCAGGTCAGTTACAACACAACAACACAAAGAGGAGATTAACTAAAACTTAATCAAACAGTAAACTAGATTAACCAAGGGAAGACACTAAGAACACAAGTAATATAAGAGACAGAACACAAAGAACACAAGTATATGATTTTCAAGAATACAATATATTCCTTTCTCTATGTTCTTTTACAAGTGTTACAAATCATATCAATAAAGTTACAAGAACATGAGATACTTATACTACATCCTACAGCCGGCCATACTACGAAAGCGAGCTGGATACAATTGACTAGACAAAAAAAATCATTGTAGAGTCAAAAGGCAGATTGCCTTATGACTTTATGACTATGACATGCCATAGCTCACATCCTTATCTATTACAAAAAGGATAAAGTACATGAAGTAGAAAATTACAGACTCAAGACCTCAATGTACAGTTACCAAAAGCATGGACCTTTTCACCACTCATGTAGTTGGTGACCTTACAGAGGTGCAGTGGAAAAGTGTCTAGCTTTATGGAAAAGTACATCAGATAAAGCATGTATTAAAAGTCTTCGGAAGAAATCTGTCTTCATGAGTTGAAGCTTCGGAAGACTTTGTCTTTGAGGCTTCGGAAGACTTCATATTTGGCATCAGGAGACTTCATGTTTGGTTTTGGAAGATATTGGTCTTGGCTTCAGAAGATTTTACACTTTGAGTATTTTCTGTTGCATGTGTAAAACTTCCAAAACATTCTTCTTCAATGCACTTGTGCAGCATGCAGGATAGAAATTGGATGTTTATGTTGCATCAGCCTCTTCATTAATCTCTACAAACTCCCCCTAGGCTGAGGCTACCAAAACACTTAGTAGACTTTAGATGTCAACAGTCCTCATTAGGATGATCACCAATCCTTTCTTCATAAGGTGATCAGGATCCTTCAGACTATTAAAGTGTCTTCTCATATCAAAGAGGTCATGCAGAGGTAACTGAAGCATATCTTGCCATGTGTAAATGTCTTCAATGACTTAATCTCTAATGACATGCCATATTTCTGGATTTGTGGTGTATGTCAAAGACAAGATGGGTCTTCCTGATGCTAGAGGAGCTGTTTGAATTGGAGTTGATGTAGCATCCTCTGGCTTCACAACCTCAAGATGTTCTGACTCATCCTGGGGTTTAGAAGAGGAACTTTCTCCCCTCAGCCTCCTTTTCCTCTCTCTCTCTCCTCCTCCTCAATCTCCTCACATGTCATCTTTCTTTTCCCTTTGTCACTCACAGACCTTTGTGACTCAGGGTTGAGAGAGCTTTGGCCTTCATTGCTTGTTGCAGCATCTAAGCTCTGGCCAGAGAGAGCTTTGACCTTTGTGATTAACCAAGCATGCTTGTCAGGCCCATATATCTATGATGTCGTCAGGCTAGCAATAGTTAATGATTGTAATTATAATCGACATTACATGGTAGCTATGAAGATCAACTAACCACAACATACAAGTGAATTGCAAGAAGTTTACAAGAATCAAATGTTTTATAAGTACAATGGTTATAATGTAACATGTTTCACCCTAAAGTGTGAAAATATGAAAAAAGGGTATAGAAATACTCACATGATCAATAAGTATATAATTGAAGATTTAATAGAATAATAAACGTCGTTTCAACGTAGTCCTTCACAATGCACCTAAAATGTATATGTATAATTACAAAATTTTAGTTAAGTAATAAGTTTTATGGATTAACGAAGACTAGAGTTCAATGAGGTATTAGGGATTGTCAAATAATTATGTTTTAATAAATGGAACCAGTTATGTTTTCTTGGGATCAATATATCTATATTTTATATAAAAACATGAAATAAGAAGAACATTTATAATAATTTGTAAGATTTCTAAAGTTTAAATAAGGTTGTATGAAATAAGCATGATTTAAACAATAATTTAAAGGCAAATGTTGGAAATAATAATATATGTAAATTAAGCTAGTAATTACGATCTAAGTTTTTTATAAGAATAACCTAACTATAACATTAACTTTTAAATATTAAATAAGAATACAAAGGTATTTTATTTATTATTATTATCATTCTTATAAATAAATTATAGAAAATAATCAAGTGATTTTAAAATGAACAAGGTTTATATATAAAAATATGATTTTTTATGATTTTTTAGAAATTTTTAATATTTATTTTAGAGGCCAAAAAGGCCTAAAAAAATATATGAGGCTCCCCAGGTTCGAACCGGGGACCTCCTATATGTGAGGGTGAGTGGGTAACCAGTAAACCAAGGTCGTGGCTGCGGTTTATCCTGGTTCCCAAATCTTAAAAACAACAAATGCAAACCTGCAGGACCGTTGAAGGGGGTCAGTTACAACACAACAATACAAAGAGGAGATTAACTAAAACTTAATCAAACAGTAAACTGGATTAACCAAGGGAAGACACTAAGAACACAAGTAATATAATAGACAGAACATAAAGAACACAAGTATATGGTTTTCAAGAATGCAGTATATTGCTTCTCTATGTTCTATTACAAGTGTTACAAAGCATATATGAAAGATACAAGAACATGAGATACTTATACTACATCCTACAGCCGGCTATACTTTGAAAGCCAGCTGGATACAATTGACTAGACACAAAACAAATTCAATAGTAGAGTCAAAAGGCAGATTGCCTTTTGACTTGTGACTATGACATGTCATAGCTCACATCCTTATCTTACAAAAACATGAAATAAAAACATGAAAAGAACAACATTTATAATAATTTGTAAGATTTATAAAGTTTAAATAATATTGTATGAAATAAGCATGATTTAAATAATAATTTAAAGGCAAATGTTTGAAATAATAATGTATGTAAATTAAGCTAGTAATTACAATCTAAGTTTTTTATAAGAATAACCTAACTATAACATTAACTTTTAAATATTAAAAAAGAATACAAAGGTATTTTATTTATTATTATTATTATTATTATTATATTATTATTATTATTATTATTATTATTATAATAAATTATAGAAAATAATCAAGTGATTTTAAAATGAACAAGGTTTATATAAAAAATGATTTTTTATGATTTTTTAGAAATTTTTAATATTTATTTTCGAGGCCAAAAAGGCCTAAAAAATATATGAGGCTTCCAGGTTCAAACGGGGACCTCCAATATGTGACGGTGAGTGGGTAACCAGTAAACCAAGGTCGTGGCCGCGGTTTATCCTGGTTCCCAAATCTTAAAAACAACAAATGCAAACCTGCAGGATCGTTGAAGGGGGTCAGTTACAACACAACAACACAAAGAGGAGATTAACTAAAACTTAATCAAACATTAAACTAGATTAACCAAGGAAAGACACTAAGAACACAAGTAATATAAGAGAGAGAACACAAAGAACACAAGTATATGGTTTTCAAGAATGCAGTATATTGCTTTTTCTATGTTCTATTACAAGTGTTACAAAGCATATATGAAAGATACAAGAACATGAGATACTTATACTACATCCTACAGCCGCCTATACTTTGAAAGCCGGCTGGATACAATTGACTAGACACAAAACAAAATCAATTGTAGAGTCAAAAGGCATATTGCCTTTTGACTTGTGACTATGACATGCCATAGTTCACATCCTTATCTATTACAAAAAGGAGAAAGTACATGAAGTAAAAAGTTACAGACCAAGACCTCAATGTACATTTACCAAAAGCATGGACTTTTTCATCAATTCATGTAAGTTGGTGACCTTACAGAGGTGCAGTGAAAAGGTGTCCAGCTTTATGGAAAAGTAGATCAGATAAAGCATGTATTAAAAGTCTTCGGAAGAAATTTGTCTTCATGAGTTGAAGCTTCGAAAGACTTTGTTTCTGAGGCTTGGAAGACTTCATATTTGGCTTTGGAAGATATTGGTCTTGGCTTCGGAAGATTTTACACTTAGAGTATTTTCTGTTGCATGTGTAAAACTTCCTAAGCATTCTTCTTCAATGCACTTGTGCAGCATGTAGGATAGACTTGGATGTTTAGGTTTCATCAGCTCTTCATTAATCTCTACAAAACCCCACCCAATTCACATGAACCCTAGGTCCATTTGATCACAAATTGCTACATTAATCGATTCCATGGACACCATTAAACATGGGGTTTTGTTCCTCATGTTTAAACAAATATGTATATGTTAACAATTACCCGTTTGATAATCGATTGAAGATACACTTTGAAGAACAAACCGCGACTGAAAGGTAAGCGAACGATGGGTAATTGTTGATGATAATTCAATTAATCTCGTGTGAAGCTTCAACAGACAATCATGAATCAAAACCCTCAATCAATTTCAGATTTTGAAGTCCGAATGATAGTGTTCGATTAGTTGCAGATTCACCGTAAGAGGATGATTAAACTTGATATGGATTTGTTTAGGATGAAATTGAGTGTTGTACTTTATTAATGATTGATAGAGGATCGTTTTGGTTAGTTTTAATTGGTCTATTATGATGTGTAAATGCTCGAATGGATAGAGATTAAGATGTTTCGGTTACATACTCGATCCGACTAATAACGGGGGTTTTAATTTGATTAAATGTTGTATTCAAGTTCGATTCCGCTTCTAGTAAGGTTGGGGATCAGTTTTGGGTCATGAATCGGTCCATTTACCCGTTTTTGAAACTCACCGGAGTTGGCAGAAGTGTGGCCGGCGACCGACGGGAAAAAAAGAAGTGGGGGTTGGATTTTTGCAATATTACCCAATTGGTCCTTGTATTTTATGAAGGGTTATTTTATGTAATTCTCTTTCTTTTCAAGTTTTCAAAATGACTATAACACCCCCTTAACTTGACTTTAGTTCAAGATATTGAAAGGTTAGTAACTTTAAATAATTATTATTATCATTATTATTATTACTATTATTGTTATTCTTTTTGTTATTATAATAATTATTATTATTCAATTAATACTTATATTATAAGTTTTATATTAAAAATTAATGACAAGCTAACAAATAAGCATAAGTAACCAACAAGTTTTATAATTGACAACTTTGGCCCTTACAAGAATAAACAACATTAACTATTAGTTAACAATAAAATACGAGATGTTACGGTCTCCCCAACTTAAGAGAATTTTGTTCTGAAATTAAAAATAAAACTATAGAATAAAAATGGGTATTTTGCCTTTATGTGGTTGTCACACTCCCAAGTGAACTCAGCTCCACACTATTCTTCTAACGAACCTTAACAATTGGAGTAGTTGTGGTTCTAGTTTTCTTCATAATGCGATCCATAATTTTGACATGTTTCTCAACAAAGTGCAATGACTCATCGATCTAGATGTCTTCTAGTGGAACATGCAGAATCTCGTCGGCCAAACACTTTCTCAAATTTGAGACATAGAACACAGGATGAACTCCACTAAGGTCGGAAGGTAGTTCCAGTCTATAAACCACTTTCCCAATCCTTTTCAGGATTTTGAAAAGTCCTACAAATCTTGGAGCTAATTTACCCTTCTTCCCAAAGCGAACAACACCTTTCCACGGTGAAACCTTAAGAAGAACCATGTCGCCAACTTGAAACTCCAATGACTTTCGATGCTTATCGGCATAACTCTTTTGTCGACTTCTCGCCACCTCAAGGTTCTTACAGATGTGGATACTTTATCGGTCGTTTCTGGTATGAGTTCAGGGACAGTGATGAAGTTTTCACCAATGTTGGTCCAGTAGATCGGTGATCGGCACTTACAACCATAGAGTGCTTAAAATGGTGCCATCTTGATACTCGAGTGATAACTATTGTTATACGAAAATTCCACTAATGGTAGATGCATATCCCAGTCACCACCAAAGTCAAGGACACAAAGATGTAGCAGATCCTCAAGGGTTTGAATTGTTCATTCGGTTTGACCATCAGTTTGAGGGTGATAAGCCATACTTAAATCCAATTGAGTACCCAAGAGATCTGGCATAGATGACCAAAAGTGCGAAGTGAAACGAGCATCTCGGTCGGATATGATGTGCAATGGCATGGCATGACGACTCACAATTTCATCAATGTAGATGCGAGCCAGTCTTTAAACTTTCTATGTGTCTCGTATGGTATGAAATGTGTCGTTTTGGTCAAACGGTCAATAATCACCCATATACTATCATGTCTACGAGGTGTATGTGGTAACTTGGTTATGAAATCCATGGATATATGTTCCCATTTCCACATAGGGATTTTGGGTTGTTCAAGTAAACCACTTGGTCGTTGATGCTCGGCTTTGACTCTTGCACACGTGAGACACTTGGAAACATAATACGTGATATCTTTCTTCATTCCAGGCCACCAATATTGACCATGCAGGTCCATGTACATCTTATCTGAGCCAGGATAAATGGAGTATCGAGTTTGATGAGCTTCGTTCATGATGAAGTGTTGAAGGTTATCACGATTCGGGATCCAAAGTCAATTCAAGAAGTACCACACGCCGTTCGGTTTTTTCTCTAGTTGGGACCGAACGTTAGATGGAAAATCTTCATCTTTCCCTTCATCGGTTAATGCTGCTTGTTGAGCCTCACGAATGCATAACTTGAGATCACTTTCAATCCTTATGTTTTGAAGCATGATAGTAGCCTCGTTAACATCCACATGTATCTTGGTCTCAAATTCCCCTAACGTATCAAACAATTCTCTTCGATCTTGAACTTCTTGTAGTGAGACAGTCTTGTTATGGACCTTTCGACTCAGCGCGTCGGCTACAACGTTCGCCTTTCCAGGGTGGTAGCGAATGTTGCAGTCGTAGTCGCTAATCAACTCAATCCAGCGTCTTTGCCTCATGTTGAGATCCTTTTGGTTGAACACGTGTTGGAGACTCTTATGATCGGTGTAGACTATGCATTGCGTCCCATAAAGATAGTGTCGCCAAATCTTCAATCCGAAAACCACAACGCCAAGTTCAAGATCATGAGTTGTGTAGTTTACTGCATGAACCTTCAATTGCCTCGACGTGTATGCTATGACTCTGCCTCGTTGCATGGGAACACAACCAAGACCTTGATTAGAGCCATCGCAAAACACTGTAAGTCATCGTTCCCATCGGGAAGTGTGAGAATAGGAGCGTTACACAACTTGTGTTTCAATGTCTCGAAAGCCTCTTCTTGCTCGGGTCCCCATTCGAAGAGTCGACTCTTTTGGGTTAGCGCCTTAATGGTTTAGCAATCTTCGAAAAGTTTGCTATGAACCTACGGTAGTATCCCGTTATGCCCAGAAAAAAACGAACCTCGGTTGGGGTTGTGGGAACATACCAATTCTTCATGGCTTCAATTTTAGCGGGATCAACATGAATTCCTTGGCTATCCACCACATGCCCTAAGAACTGCACTTCTTCTAGCCAGATCTCACACTTGGAAAACTTGGCGTATAATTGCTCCTTCTTCAAAAGTTGGAGAACTTGTTGCAAGTGTGTCTCGTGATCAATTTTCGTCTTGGAATAATAAGATTGTCATCAATGAACACGATCACAAACTTATCCAAATACGGTTTACATACTCGATTCATGAGATCCATGAACACGGCAGGAATATGGTATCGGTTTTTTGATAGTAAGCTTGTTGAGTTCTCGATAGTCGATGCACATACGAAATGAACCACCTTTCTTCTTTACGAACAACACAAGTGCACCCCATGGTGATGAACTAGGATGAATGAACCCCTTATCGGTCAACTCTTGCAATTGACAAGCTAGTTCTTGCATTTTAGACGGTGCAAGACAATAAGGTGATTTAGCCATAGGGTTTGCACCAGGGATTAAGTCAATCTTGAACTCAACTTCTTGCGCGGGAGGTAGTCCTTAAGATCCTCGGGAAAAACCTCGGGAAAGTCCCACACGACAGGAATGTCTTTCAATTCCTTACCCTTGGCTTTCGTATTAACTACATATGCCATGAAAGCCATATAGTTTTTACTTAAGCACTTGCGGGCCTTGATGCAAGACATAAGTTTGAGTCCTTGGGATGATTTCTCCCCAAAGACTTTTAAAGTATCACCAGTTGGTAAAGGAATCTGGATGCACTTCTCGAAGCATAGAATTTTCGCATGATGTTTGGCTAACCAATCCATGCCGATAATAACATCAAAGCTTCCCAGTTGCATAGGAATGAGGTCGATGCAGAACTCGTGTTCGTTAAGGCTCAAGTTACAATCGCGTTTTACGACGTCAACAACGATAGATTTCCCATCGGTGACTTCGACCGTGAAGGAACTTTCCAGATTAACATGCGGTTTAGAAAGTATAGGCTCGAACTCCAAAGACACAGGAATGAGGATAACAAAGGATAGTAATTTAAACAAGGATAAACTAAGAGTTGTAAGGTACATGGAATGATTCCATTTGGTAACGCATTCCCATTTGGAAACGTTGACACGTCAAGATGAATTGACCCAATTGCTTTAGAAACTTGTGTATATCGACCATTGTTTATCACTTATCCCAGAAATCCCCAGGTAAGCATGACTAGTCCCGTAGGATTTATGCAAAATGTTTGCCTTAGCCCGAAGGCCTTTTGCTAGGAAATCTAGAATACATGTGTCTATGTGTCATACAATATTCCTTAGGTTCATGGAACCAAAACCTTGATGATTTATATAGATTAGACATAAGTCTAAAGATCCAAGTCATAAGCATAAGCATAATAAGATTAAGAGGTTTCATGTTCGGGGAGAGTCAAAGAGTCAAAGATAAGTTTAGGGAGACAAGTAACAATGGTTAGGCAATCCTATGCTAAGGCATCAAATTGTACACAAGAAGACATAGCATTATGTAGCATGCAAACCATACATTTTACAAGATAGAAACATAATTTTATAAGGTTCATTCATATACTATAGTCTAGGTCACCATTTCTATTAACCTAAATCCCTATAGTTATGGGCTCTGATACCAATCTGTCACACCCCAACCTTGACGGCAGAAATGTTGAGATGTGAGAGTTAAGATCGTTCACAGCCACATAACGCTATTATTATATCCATATATATTAATCATAAGTTTCAATTGCAACGTTACAAGCATAAGTCTCAAACAAAGATAACATCATGTATAAAAGTTAAATGTGACAAGTTCCTCCATTTATTTCTCTAGGTCCAATCCAAGATGTGATAAGCTTCAAAGAGTAGTAATCATACTTGAGCATTTCCTGAAACATGTTAAAAATAAAAGGTCAACAATAATGTTGGTGAGATTTCCATAGTTTTCAATACATAATTATATAAAAGATGGCAATTCATGTTGTAAGTTAGAGAACAAAGTAACTAGGGATGTAAGACAGAATACACAATCAAACCTTGACAAATTTTTACAAGTCTCGAACGTTTACAAGTATATACGATTAGCTAAGTGTACTTGGATTAACCAAGCAGGCTTGTCAGGCCCATAGATCTATGACGTCGCTAGGCTAGCAATAGTTAATGATTGTACATATAATTGACATTACATTGTAGCTACAAAGATCAACTAACCTCAACATACAAGTGAATTACCATAAGTTATTATAAGAGGTTAGAATGTTTGGAGAATACCAAAAGACCAACTTAGATTGAAAAAGGATTATTGCACCAATTTTAGATTTTGGACAGAATGTTTGATACGTGTTTGAAAAAGTTTTAAAAATATCAAACGATTTTATAAAATTATATAAATTTACTATTAACTAGCTCAGTGTATCCCGACAGCGATTCGAAAGTAGCTCAAAATAGCAGCATAGGATAGAAGGTTCAGAAATACGTACTTATCTTGTAAATGTTTATTTTGAGTCGTCCGATTCTGTTTGGAAATGTATAAATTAGCGTTAAAAAGATAATTAGATAAACATAATATTGGAGTCTGAATTTACTTAAATTTAGTTTTTTATGACGAAGTTATGGTTAGTTGATGTCAGACTATATACTATCAGCATTTAGTAAGACACTTATGTGCACTTTTAAAATTCTTAAAACATGAAAAAGGTTAGAAAAATTCTAATATGTCAATATATAGTATATTAGACTTCATAATGACTTATAAAAAAATGTTCCAAGACTTTGATATAACCATCATTTAGAAAAACAATCTTGTGGAATAACCAA